>JACFYI010003308.1:198531-220795 GCA_014898755.1 Handroanthus guayacan | reverse complement strand
GGTTGGGTTGCCATCAGATTCAGGGCAGATAATCCAGGTTAGTTGGTTTTGTATCTTTTATATGTTGAAATATTTTTGGGTTTATCACGCTTTGTCCCTGTAAAAGTTCGTTTTGGGTTGAAAGTCATCTATATTTTTCTAATTGGCATATTATTCTCTGTATTTCTGAAAATTTAAGTGACACATCCCAATTGTTCCGAGTGTTCTTTTGAATTTTCAAATGCCTAAAATGGCTCTATTATGGGATGTTTGTAAGAGCTTTTGCTTTTTGAAAAAGTAAAAAATTGTTAAAAAAAATTTAGTGAAAGTTGGGAATGTATGGAAATAAAAGCACCAAAAAGCTGTAGAAGTTGGATGACAATTGCTTTTAACTTTTAGCTTTCAGCTTTTTTTTTTTTTTATCTCCCTGCTCCATTTTAGAGAATTAGAAGCAAAAGTAGTATTTTTAGATACTACAAAATAACTTAATTAAAGCTAAAAGTTGAAAGTGCTTTTTGAAAGATGTTGCAAACATTTTCTTATATGCGAAGTAATGCGTCAACTAAAAAAATACAAGGAATTTTCAAACCAGTATGAATTTTACAAGGGAGTAAAATACATTAAACTCGAGGAAGATGAACATTCTTTTACATTTAAAAATGAAAGTAATGTAAATGCCCACACATTTAGAGGATTACCATATATATATATATATATAATGGCCTATGTGGATCAAAGACAAAATATAGTGTGTACATAGTTTTATATTTGGACTCATATTTAGTTATTAATTGATGTTTATCTGATTAATTTCAGGGGTTTGGTTGTTGCATTGCCATTTGGAGAGGCATCAAAGCTGGGGAATGAGTACAGTTATAGTGGTAAAAGATGGTGCCACTCCTGAAACTAAAATACTTCCCCCTCCAGAGGACGTGCCCAAATGCTGATAGATTCATACATTTTGCATTACTTGGAGAATTCATTTATCTTGTTTCTTTCTATTATGGAACTGGTTGGTTGGCTATGGAACATGGACAGGATATAGTGTTTTATATCACACAACAATTCATTTTCGGAGTAGTTCTTGTCACTATGCTCTGTCTTAAATCCCTTTTATCACAATTATGAATTTGGGCATTTTGTGATTCTATAAAGTTCCTAGTGCTGCACATAATGAGTTCAGCTAGTTGAATATTGATTTCTAATTTTCACCCACCTTTTTTGGAGACAATGAGCTAGTTTCATGGTAATTTTCCCACTTGTGAATGGATCAGTCACGAACTTAAATTCAATGGGTGTAATTGGGAAGCCATAACCATTCTCTTAATAACAAAAAAAAAATAAAAAACACTATCTAGCTTTTAACCATTTATGTTTTATATAATGTATAGAGATTTTTTTTTTTTTTTCCTTTTTAACCTCCTTTTTCTAAACGGGAAAACATACAATGTAAAACAAAATAATGAACAATGCTTTAACTAAGAATTGGATGGGGTGCGCCAGGCCAAGGCAGTAGTGCAACGCCATGGCGACGCTTGAGAGCCCGAGTAGCAAGCTACCTTAATGAACTCTCCCCCTAAAAAAATTGATTTAATATCATGTGGATCAATGATCCACGTATCAGATATTAAACTGATAAGAACAGATACTACACTTGATCTTAGCCAAAAGGCCGAGAAAGGTATGCTTAACTTATCATTCGATATCTCATTTTATAGCAAACTTTTGGATGCATTTTCTTTCTCTTCTCCGTGTGGGACAAAAGCATTTGTTTCATTTTATGGCTCGAATGATATTGTATTAAAACATAATTGAATAGTATTTTATCTTAATTAAGATTTTAAACAATTCATACTCGTGTTCTTAATGCTATAATTTTCTACTAATAGTTGAAAGAAAATAAACTTATTTACATATTTTTGATAGGAGAACCAATTTTGCATGTAGAAGATGTGGTTTTAACGATTTGCAGGGTCTTTATATATTTTTGTTTATGGAATGAAGTAATCACAGTATTCAAATAATATATTAATACATAAACAATAATCAAATACCAATACGAGATTGTACAAAGGATTAATTTTTAACAACCTATCATTATCATAATCCCCAATAATCTATCATACGGTAGAAACACAGTCCCAATCAAATCCATGACCTCTCAAATTACGAAACTTCTATCTTATCATTTAAACAAAGACCTCATTGACTTTAGTAGAAAATACACTAATCTAACATAATCAAGAAAATTAACAGAGTCAATCTCATTGGCTCTCTTTAAAAGTTTGTAATCATCTTACGACAAAGTTTATAATCATCTTACGACTAGATTGTAGGGACCTAACTCAAAAGAGTTAATTCCCTCCAAAAATTAGCATATGCCGCTTGAAAGCAGCGAGTACACGGTATTCTTTAGTAAAAGGCGAAAGAATAGTTCGCTATGTACTCACTGCACGGCTGCGTGGTTTTGAACGCAGATCTGGTTTAAATTTTTATATGCAAGTCTTCGGCTCCTTGCCTTTACCTTACGATGTGGGAGTGTTCCAGGCTTCGTTTGCTTCCAGTGTATAAATAAGAAAAGGGACCATTTTTATGTGCAGAAATAGTTAAGCAAGATGAGTCATTAATGCATTAAAATGTCTTACAATGATTTGTTAAAAGATTGCTTTTCTTTTCTGAAAATTTTCAATAAAAAGTTTGTTTTTTTATTCATAAGCCATTCTTTCTGCCAAATTAAAAATGGGTTATAGTAAGTACTTAATTTTTTAAGGTTTGGACCACATATAAATAAAACTATAAAAAGAAACTTGTGCATAACATTGAAAAGAAATGGTTGATAAGAATTTTTCAGAAATAATAGCTTATTATAAACTTTGAAAATATGATGTTAAAAAAAAAAAAAAAAGATGATTCAATCAATCAAGTTCATTTTTAATATATTAATACGTTCTTTTTCAATCATTTTGTACATCTTATAAGTTCTAAAATTTAATTTTGTTCATAGTACTTCAATAATTATTTTAAAATAAGATAACGTGAGAGATTATAAGATGTTTTCAATAAGTATAGCCAAACACCCTGCCATGTACCATGATGTATAACCTTTTTATGACTTAACGAACAGCTTGAACAGTTATCAACATGGGCTTTTCCAAAGAATTGCATGTTGACTGTGGCTCATTAATTTTCTAAGTGTAATATACTTTTTAAATTGAAACTAAATATAAGAATCACAAGATAAAACAAGGTTGTATCTGAATTTTGTTGCCGGATGTTTCAGGTCAATATGCTTCATGGGCTGATAACGGCAATGGGTCTGGCTCGGGGAAGCCATGCGACGGCCCGTTTGGGAAGAGGTTTTCGGCTAGTATGAATAACATTAGTTTTTGTCTATCCTAGGATTGATATTCTAGGAGCTTATTATTATGGTATCAATGGTGTTTTTGGGAGGAATTTTCCTAAAAATCCTCCTAAAAGGTATGATTATACAGGCAAGAATTTACCTGAGAATCTTCTAACACCGGAATTTGGGACGAGGGCTCTGGTTTTGGAGTATAATGCAAATGTTGAGCTGATTTTGCAGGGGACTAATGTGCTAGCAAGTGATAACCATCCAGTTCATTTGCATGGATATGGCTTTTATGTTGTTGGATGGGGTTTTGGGAATTTTGATCCCAAAAAGGACCCTTTGGGGTATAATCTTGTTGATCCTCCAAGGGAAACAACGGTAGGGATTCCTGATAATGGTTGGGTTGCCATCAGATTCAGGGCAGATAATCCAGGTTAGTTGGTTTTGTATATTTTATATGTTGAAATATTTGTGCATTTCCATTTTGTCCCTGTAAAATTTCGTTATGGGTTGAAAGTCGTCTATATTTTTCTAGTTGGCATATTATTCTCTGTATTTTTGAAAACCCAAGTGCCTCGTCCCAATTGTTCCACGTGTTATTTTGAATTTTGAAATGCCTAAAATGGTCTCTGTTATAGGATCTTTTTAAGAGCTTTTGCTTTTTGAAGAAGTGAAAAGTTATAAAATAAGTTGTAAAGAAAATTTTAGTGAAAGTTGGAATTGCTTAAAAATAATAGTTAAAAAGTACAAAAAGTTGCATAAAAGTACAAAAAAGATGCATAAGTTGGGTGTGGATTGCTTTTAATTTTGCCTTTTTCTCTGCTTCATTTTAGAGAATTAGAAGCAAAAGTAGTATTTTCAGATACTACAAAATAACTTAATTAAAACTAAAACCTGAAAGTACTTTTTAAAAGATATTGGAAGCTTTCTCTTATAAGCGAAGTAATGTGTCAACCAAAAAAACATAGGGAATTTTCAAAACATCATAAATTTTACAATAGAGTAAAATACATTAACCTCAAGGAAGATGAGCATTCTTTTCCATTTAAAAACGAAAGCAATGAGAACACCCACGCGTTTAGAGGATTACCAAAAAAATATATAATGGTCCTTGTGGATAAAAGACAAAATATAGTGTGTACACACTTATATATTTGGACTCATATTTGGTTATTAATTGATATTTATGTGATTAACTGCAGGGGTTTGGTTGTTGCATTGCCATTTGGAGAGGCATCAAAGCTGGGGAATGAGTACAGTCATAGTGGTAAAAGATGGTGCCACTCCTGAAACTAAAATACTTTCCCCTCCAGAGGACGTGCCCAAATGCTGATAGATTCATACATTTTGCATTACTTGGAGAATTCATTTATCTTGTTTCTTTCTATTATGGAACTGGTTGGTTGGCTATGGAACATGGACAGGATATAGTGTTTTATATCACACAACAATTCATTTTCTGAGTCGTTCTTGTCACTATGTTTTGTCTTAAATCCCTTTTATCACAATTATGAATTTGGACATTTTGTGATTCTACAAAGTTTTCTTTTGAAAAAAAAAATATAAAAAGTTGTGCTACAAACGATTCCTGTGCTGCACATAATGAGTAGTTCAGCTAGTTGAATATTGATTTCTAATTTTCACCCACCTTTTTGGAGACAATGAGCTAGTTTCATGGTAATTTTCCCCACTTTTGAATGGATCGGTCACGAACTTAAATTCAATAGGTGTAATTGGGAAGCCATAACCATTCTCTTAATAACAAAAAAAGAAAAAAACAGTATCTAGCTTTTAACCATTTATGTTTTATATAATGTATAGAGATTTTTTTTTTTTTTTTTCCTTTTCAACCTCCTTTTTCTAAACGGGAAAACATACAATGTAAAACACAATAATGAACAATGCTTTAACTAAGAATTGGATGGGGTGCGCCAGGCCAAGGCAGTAGTGCAACGCCATGGCGACGCTTGAGAGCCCGAGTAGCAAGCTACCTTAATGAACTCTCCCCTAAAAAAATTAATTTAATATCATGTGGATCAATGATCCACGTATCAGATATTAAACTGATAAGAACAGATACTACACTTGATCTTAGCCAAAAGGCCGAGAAAGGTATGCTTAACTTAGTGTTCAATATCTCATTTTATAGACTTTTGGACGCATTTTCTTTCTCTACTCCGTGTGGGACAAAAGCATTTGTTTCATTTTATGGCTCGAATCATATTATATTACAACATAATTGAATAGTATTTTATCTTAATTAAGATTTTAAACAATAATACTCGTGTTCTTAATGCTACAATTTTCTACTAATAGTTGAAAGAAAATAAACTTAATTTACATATTTTTGATAGGAGAATCAATTTTGCATGTAGAAGATGTGGTTTTAACGATTTGCAGAGTCTTTATATATTTTTGTGTATGGAATGAAGTAATCACAGTATTCAAATAATATATTAATACATAAACAATAATCAAATACCAATACGAGATTTTACAGAGGATTAATTTTCAACAACCTATCATTATCATAATCCCCAATAACCTATCATACGGTAGAAACACAATCCCAATCAAATCCATGACAATTACAAAACTTCTATTTTATCATTTAAACGAAAACCTTAATCTCATTGGCCCTCTTTAAAAGTTTATAATCATCTTACGACTAGATTGTAGGGACCTAACTCAAAAGAGTTAAATCCCCCCAAAAATTAGCGTATGCCGCTTAAAAGCAGCGAGTACACGGTATTCTTTAGTAAAAGGCGAAAGAATAGTTCGCTGTGTACTCACTGCGCGGCTGCGTGGTTTTGAATGCGGATCTGGTTTGCATTTTTATATGCAAGTCTTGGGCTCCTTGCCTCTGCCTTACGATGTGGGAGTGTCCCAGGCTTCATTTGCCTTACCATTTTTATGTGCAGAAATAGTTGAGCAAGATGAGTCATTAATGGATTAAAATGCCGTATAATGATTTGTTAAGAGATTGCCTTTCTTTTCTGAAAATTTTCAATAAAAAATTTATTTTTTTATTAATAATCCATTCTTTCTGCCAAATTAAAAATGGGTTATAGTAAGTACCTAATTTTTTAAGGTTTGGACCATATATAAATAAAACTAGAAAAAGAAACTTGTGAATAACATGAAAAGAAATGGTTGATAAGAATTTTTCAGAAATAATAGCTTATTATAAACTTTGAAAATAGGATGTTGAAAAAAAAAGACGATTCAATCAATCAATTTCATTTTTAATATATTAATATGCTCTTTTTCAATCATTTTGTACATCTTATAAGTTCTAAAATTTAATTTTGTTCATAGTACTTCAATAATTATTTTAAAATAAGATAACGTGAGAAATTATAAGATGTTTTCAATAAGTATAGCCAAACACCCTGCCATGTACCATGATGTATAACCTTTTTATGACTTGGCGAACAGCTTGAACTGTTATCAACATGGGCTTTTCCAAAGTATTGCATGTTGACGGTGGTTCATTAATTTTCTAACTGTAATATAAGAATTAAATATAAGAATCACAAGATAAAACAAGATTGTATCTGAATTTTGTTGCCGATATTCCAGGTCAATATGCTTCATGGGCTGATAACGGCAATGGGTCTGGCCCATACAAATGGTACCACATTAACTGCCAAACCGTCTTGGGCTGCATCGTCAAGAGTCAGAAGCTTTGGGGATACTTGGTTAAAAAAAATTAAAAAAAAAGAGTGATTGTCAGCTTTTAATTTGAAAATAGCAGAATTAGGGTATTTGAAAGGAAAGCTTTTGCTTTTAAATCCACTAAATTTAAGCAAAAAATAGCTTAAAACAAAAGCATCTCTTCTTTTGCTTCCATCGGCTTCTCCTCAAAATTAGAATTTTTTATAAAACAAAACCAATTTAAATTCTTTTGTTTTTTTCTTCCAAACATTCCGACTTCTATTTTTTTCTACTTTTCAATATTATTTCCAAACAATTTCAACTTTTATTACTTCAACTTTTTCTATAACTTTTCACTTTTCCAAAAAATAAAAGTTTTTACAAAACACTCCTTTACCAATGTCTCCAAACTAGTATAACTTGCCAATAGTTTAAAATTTGGTTATAGAATAATAGCTTGAATGTTTGTCGTTGATTGAAGTAATTAATGACTTTCTCCAATTCGGATGGACCAACCCTTCAATTTCTTTAGACGGTTCTCCTGTCATTTGGTCACCAACTTTCTTGATCTTCCGGCATTGGGCAGGCGCCGGTCCCATACGTGATCTTACAACTTTGTGGAAATATGTTAAAAGTATTAATGAGGTCACTGCACCACACTATTTCTAAGGTCGCTTTGCATTGCTCGCTGTTGGCAATTTTGGGCCCAGAACAAACAAAATAAAATTTAAAATCCTTCTCAATATACATATGTGTGTGTATATAATCATCAAAGTAGTCTTTTCTATTTTAATCATATGGAGCTGGATGTAACAACTCATATTGCCTTCTTTCAAAATATTTAGTAAAAGGAGTACAAATTTTCAACTTCAACGAGGTCATGTATCCTTATATAGGTTGTTTCCATTCCTGTGGGAACTTACTACTCTTCAATTGTGATTCCTTGTTTTCTTGCTCCCCCGCTACTAAGTAACAAACATTATGCTTTCGCGCATTCATCAAACTACAATAAAACCAAGCAATTTTGTTGAACTTTGTAAATTTAAGAAAACTACTATATACATGTAGATACCAAGAAAGGACCTAGCTTAGTAGCTTGTTTTTAAAGTTAAATCAATGTATAAAAACCTTAATGCAAATGGAGCCTTGAATTTTCTTTTCACAAAAGGTTCATGCCAAATTATTTGTTTGTTTGTTTGCATGCAAAGTCAAATATTATATTTATTGCATATGCTACGAGCATCAAATTACTTTGTTGAAGCCCTCCCATTTCTTAGTAAAAAAGAACCTAATTATCTAAAAATATTATTTTCAAAATGTAAAAGAAATATTTCATTGACTCGATATATATTCATCAAAAAGAAGCCAATTATCTAAAAATATTATATATTTTCAAAATGTAAAAGAAATATTTAATTGACTTGATATATATTCATAAAAAAGAATCCGAAAAAATTTATTCTGAAATAAATGATTACGAGCATATTATTTTCTGACACAAATTTGACAGCTGGAGCCTAAAGGTAATTGCTCTGGAAGTTAGGTTTAGTTGAGCTCTATGTAACCAATCTTTTTCAAAATTTTTCAACTTTCCTTTTCTAAGTATGAAACAAATAAATTTGGTCCCTCGCATGAAATATTCCTTTCCTTCTTGGCTCTACCTTAGATATTAAGCTTATGTCACTTTTGTATTGTTTCACTAAAACTATCCTACTTAGCACTATAATTAATTGACAAGCAACAAATAATACATTGGGTGATGATGAATATATTCTAAATTGATACAATGATTGAGCTGCTTATGCTAAGTTAGGCCATATATAATTAGATTTATTAGATAAAGATACTAAAGGTTTATAAACAAGCTTGTTTGATTAATACTAAATTACAAATAGACCCAGCTGAAGAATTTTATAAAATCAAGAAATATAAACGAGTCCTTTATTGAGAAAAGTAATTACAACATTTAATTACTATATTGGTACATTAGTGAAAATAAAGATTCTTGTAAGGATAGCGATTTTTACACACTATATTGTACCTTCTACTCTCCACCCCTGTATTCTTTTATTATAAATGACTTAATTGCCCTAATTTATTTAGGCTATATTCTCTAACTTTTCATGGACAAAAATAACAATTTTTCATTTACAACAATTTTGAGTTTTCAAAAATTTGAAGGTGTTTTGAATTTTTTTTCTCATCTATATGTTATTGATTTTTGAAATAAAAACCTATTAAGATAATTCTTTAGTAAATTTTTTTAGCTTATAATCTTTTCTGATTAAATTAAGATGTTTGAACATTTTTCAAATTACATTTAAGAGTCAAAATAAAAATAGCTTAAAAAGGGTATTAAATTCAAAATAAATGAAATTGAAATTTCAACAAACCAATAAATTGAAATAATATTTTATGTCAAAATTTCATATTGAATAAGTTGATTAATTACATTGAGTTATTATTAACTTTTTTGTTTTAATTTTTTGTTTGTCAGTTCAACTACTTACCTCCCCAAGAAAAATATAAAAAATAAAATATATAATTACAAATTAAATGATGAAGTTACAATTATATTTTCCTAGTTCCTATTTATCATTTTGAGATTTAGAATCAAGAATATATAATGTTGTAAATATAATGAGAAATAAATACTTTGTCTATGAAAATATTGAGAATTGCAGTATAAAATGAATAAGGGCAATTGAGTCATTTAACATTAAAGAATGTGGGGCATGGAGTGCAAGAAGTAAAGAATGAAGTGCAAAAATCAACACCCTTTAGTATAATAATAGTTAAAGAAAAATCTTCAACAATCTATTAACTGATTCTTATTAATTAGACGTTCTTATTTTCAACTCTCTATATCATACCTTGATTCAATAATCAAAGGCACATGTGTTTGTTATCACACCTCAACATTCTTAGTTGTACTTTTAAATATGCCGTGATGAAATAAATTTTATTATGTTATATATATATATATATATCTATATATATAAAGTTAAGAAACAAAAGTAGAAAAATAGATTATTTTGATATAATGGAAACATAGATATAACTATCTAATCTCTTTAATAATGTAATATTACATCAAAACTATCATTTTCAATTAGTGGGATCATTTAAATTAAGATCAATTGCATATGCATTAATCTTTAGCTCCATATAACTTCCACTAAAAATGTCAATTAGGAATGACACTTTATATATATATATATATATATCTCCAAGTCAAATTAAGGTGAATATTTTATTTGAGGAAAGCGTGTTAGAGATTTTGTCTCCTGTATCCCACTTTGTTAATTATCATGGTACGTAAACTGCCACCCCAAAAATTAAAAAATAAAAGATGGCGTGAAATTTTTTGTGGCTTCAATGGTTTAGGCAATAGGTGATCAGATGATTGATTGACGTGTTTAGATAAATGTCCTATAGTTGTGTTTTGTTTATCTCAATCAATTTTGATATTTTTATATATTACCACTAGTTTATCTTTTAAAAAAAATAAAAATTAATAATGATATGTCACTTGCTAAAGATAAATGCTGCACAAGATTAGATAAAAATATTAGATAGAAATTGTATATTTTAATGTAAAATTATTAATATTATTGATGATTTCATTTTCTAAAATAGTGTTTCATCTTATATTTTATGCTATAAATACATATCACGTAGTATGTATTTAAAAGTATGAAATATGAAATGAAACACTATTTTAAAATAGGGAATTCAGTCCTTTTTTTTTTTACGTCATCTCAATCTAATAATATTTGAAGGAGATCTTATTCTTTAATTTATTAATTTGGCTCGCAGTTCCTTTTTTTTTCCCTAATTTTTTGGGTCTTGACAATTACAATTATAGTGAGAGCAAAACGTATTGTTAAATCTAAATGTGAGTCTCATTATTTTGGATGATAGAGCAAAGATTATTATAATTCAAACAATTTAATTAAAAAATTTGATTTATTTTTCAAAACATAAACTATCACATCAATTATTAATTACGCCAGTCCTACTTCAACAAAATATGTAGCTTAGCTTTGAAAATAGTAACCATCGAGAACCATAATATCTTTGCTAATAAAAGAACACGACCAATACAACGAACATATATTTAATTAAAAAAAAAAAGAAAAAAAAAGAAGCAAATAAATAAGTTTTGATATTCAAAAAAGGTGGTTAAATGCAGTCACACCCACTATACTTTTCTCTTTTGGCACTCACCCACAAACCTTTTAATTTTTGGCAATAACATCCCTTTCATCCAATTTTCATTATTTTTTTCATGAAAAAAATTAATAAATGACAAAAATCCCCTTAATCAAATAAATATGCATATCATTTAATTTTTTTTCTATTCTTCTAATAGATTATTTATATTTACGTAATTTACATATTAGTGTTTTATATCTTATATGAAAATAAAATATAGAATATATTATTGATGAGAAAACAAAAGTTAACAAAAGTTAAGAACTTTCGTCAAAGTTATTAATGAATAAGACAGAATACTTTTTCGAACTTGAATGAGGTACTGATAAATAGATTCTAATACGTAATAAATACATTGTAAATTTTAGAATATATAAAAAGATATAAAATATTGATAAGTAGATTATATAATATAAAAAAAATGTGTTGAAAAACAATTCAAATGGTATGTACTTGTATTTGATCAAATGGCATTTTTGTTATTCACTTATTTTTTAATGAAAAAAAGAATGAAAATTGAATGAAGGGGATGTCATTACCAAAAATTAAAAGGTTTGAAGGGTAAATGCCAAAAGAGAAAAGTTCAAAAGTGTCGTTGTATTTAACGCTTCAAACAACTTACATAAAATGCCAATAATAAAGTTTATAGCCATCCTCATGTGAAATAATTAACCTCTTTTGGTGATATGATATAAAATAATTTACGGCACGTAACAACAAATCCCATACATAAAAGGATAAAATTTTTTATATACATAATTAGATAAGTTTTACATCAAACTGGGGAGCAAATGGTGGTGCGCTGCCATTATGAATGATCCCGTGAGTGTGCGCCAGACTGTAGCACCGGGGGACATGCAACTGCATTACGTTAGTTTAATTTAAGTTAATTTCATTGTTGAAATTTTATAATTAAATTATTATAAATAAGTCAAATGCTTAAGGAAGATTCATTAAGAACACGTGAATATTAGAATTATTTTAATCAGATAAACAATTAACTAGGTAAATTTATCATGTGAATTGAGAAACTTTAGTGATATTAAACACAAAATGATGTCTACCCCATTTATCTGTTGCAAATTTTTTTTCTCTATAGAGGTAATTACATTCAATCATATATTAATATTGTAGCACGACTATATTTTAAAGATTAAATATATAAATTAAATATAATCCAAATATTTTAAACTATCCTGTCAGTAGATAAATACTATCATACGATAGATAAATACTCGCATGATATAAGTGAGACTCGATTTTAATAATAACTTATTTTACTATGAAATGTATCAAAAGAAATATATCCAACCTACGTTTAGTCTCTTTCCTATTCCTCCAATAATTTAAATTTTAAAAGAAAATGCATCTTCTTTTATGGATAAACAAAATTGCAAGTAATTCATTCAAAAATTGCACTAGAAACTAGAAAGGCGATCCCTCGTTCTCTCTCTTCAAACAAATTGCCTCCATGCAACTGTTGCAAATAGGGGGACAAAAATTGCACGTAATTCAGTGAAAAGTTGCACTAAAATTTACATTTCATCACTTTATGGAAATAAAATGGGCAGAAACCTCCTGTGAACAAGTAATAGGTATCATGCACCAATTAAAAAAAAAAAAAAAAGGTATCACACGGATCTATATTTTTAAAATGGATATATCATAACTACCTCCTGTGAGATAGAAAATATTCGAATAAATTCTGGGAGTAGAAATGCATTTTTTTGTACCATTAAATGGACGGCCCAAATGATATGAATTGCCTGCGGCCAATTAGACGGGGCCCACAGTAGTTGGGTAGGCTAAAATTGACAGCTGGTTCGAATGGAAGCCAGGAAGTCGCCCTGAGCCTATGTACCAATCACGGCCTACCGGAATTACGGCGGATTGCGGCGACGGCAAAGTGGAAAATAACCCCAAAAAAGTATATGATGACTTGAGCTGTGTCTTGTTTCCTCTCTAGGCACTATAATACAATTTCTTTCTTAAAAATAAAATCACATATGTCAAAAGTATTTTATGGTCTTTTTAGGAAACCAATCATCATAAATTATCAAATTAAAAGAATATGTAACATCTAAGCTGAAAATTAAAAATTAGGCTCGAGGTCATTCTCAATGATGGGTTTAGAAGGACTTAATTTTTGGATTTAATTATGAGGTATTTAGAACCTTATCTAAAATTAAGAAGTGTTACGTGCCCAATTAAAGAAATTTTTAGGGGGATCGTAACTTTATCCAAGGAGTTGCTAATCAAGGAAGAATTATAAGGAATAAAACCCATGTGCAAAGAGTCAACGCAACCACTGCAAAAAAGAAGAAAACAAATTGAAGCTGGCAAATTAGTTACAACTATTAGATATACCCTATGTGACCTAAGTTTATTCATTAAATCAATTTTAGCATTTTATTTACTAATTTAGGGTTAAGCAGAAATTAGGCTTACATTAATATGTAATTTTTTTTATTTTTTTTAATAATAATAACATGTAAAATATAAAAAACTTAATGCAATCTTAGCTTTAAATTTTAACACTATAAATAACCTTAGTCTTGAGCGAATTCCATTACATTTGACTTCACAACTACACAAGAATTTCAATCTTTTGCACATATAAGGCATTGATGCCTCAAATTCAAAACATAAAGTGGCTGCCCTTAACTTCCAACCAAAAACTTTATTGCCATACCATCTCAGTCAAAAAATTTTCTATTTCAAATATACGCCAAAGTTTTCCATCATTGTTGATGAACATTAAGATTTGAAATATCTGCCTTTGGGAATGGTTTTTGAAAATCCATAAAATCATTTTTTGAAATGAGAAAATTTCGTAAATGGAATTAGATAGGATGGAATGACTCGGGAATTGATTAAGAATGGAAAAGGAATTCATTAAGTGTAATTTATCTCATGCTTGGTATGAAGAAGGAACAGTATCATTGTTTTTTGTTTGATTCCAATTCCATGATTCGTAACTAGTAATAATTAGTAGGAATTGGATGAAATTATTTTAAATGAACAAATTACCTTTTAATTGAAAAGGGAATTATTTTGCTCATAATTGTTGTTCTGGTTATATATTACTTTTAAGATTAAAGTACACTCTCTCACTAAGATGTACATGAATTGTTATATTTTACTGCTTAGTTTTTATATTTTTATCATAAAATCTTACTTTTTACTTGCAAAGAGTGTTATGTTAATTGTTAATTAAATATTTTTCCCCCTGGAGTTTTTATGGGAGATTGAATCATTATTCATTTATTTATTGATGAAAAACGAATTTGGATAGAAGTTGAGTTATGTTTAATAATATTTATTTATTTTATTTAAATTCATACATAGGTCAGAAAAGTTTATGACGAATTGAAATAATTATGTAGAATTGGAGTTGCTTAATTTTATCACACAAGGTTAATCTGGTCAAGAATAAATTTTAGTTCACTTCTGCAATGTTGGGAATCACTGAACCTGTGGGTGAAGGAGGAAATGAATTTTCCCATACTTTTGGGAATAAACATTCTTATGTGAATAAAGGTAAGAATTTACTGAAGTATACCAAACAAATATTTTGGAATGGACTTGGCAATGACCATATAATTTCTACCTCATTTCTGTACTATCATGCCATGTATTATTTTATGCAATAAGTACCGTAAGTTTCAAGAATATGGTTACCTTATGAGATTTATAAAATTACGATGATTATTATAATTATAATAAGAATTATTATTATTATTATTATTATTATTATTATTATTATTATTATTATATTGCAACCATACGTTTGTCATTATTTACCCCTCTATTGACCAAAATATCCAAAGGGATCTACATATAGGATGATATCAAATGTAATAATATTGCAACTATAGGTTTGTCATTATTTGCCCCTCTATTGACCAAAATATCCATAATCCAACTATAGGTTTGTCATTATTTACCCCTCTATTGACCAAAATATCCAAAGGGATCAACATATAGGATGACATCAAAGGGTTTACATGCAATTTATAGTCGGATCACGGATGAACCTTAAAGAATCTAGGTATAGTATTGTTCAATGATCTCAAAGGGTCTCTATGTTCTACATATCCAAATGTTTTATATGGTAATACATAAATATAAGTTATGTATAAAATTAAGGGATAATTACCTCTACATCGCTTGAAATTTGTTATATTTACCAAAAGATGCCCCGAGGTTTGAACAATTATTAAATCTCCAATTGTATAGTTTAACTAATGCATATTTACTATTACATCTCTTAAATGTATACATATATTACAACTACATCCGCTGAATATATGCATATATTATAATTACATATCCTTTCTTACGGGGTCGATTTTTAGGAGCATAACAGTAATTATCCCTAATATTAATTATCTCTATATAATTATTTCAATGGATTCAGGTGTTGTTATCAATAGTTAACAATTTAACTAAAATGATAATTTTGGATGATAATTAATCATTTTTTTAATAAATGATAATATGTTAATATTATTATTCCAAACATAATAATGATATTTTTATTAATCATAATAAATATTTGAATAATGTAAATTTTATTTAACTTTTTCAATATATTATAAGTAAGGACAAAATCGTGCATCAAAAATTTCTTTTACATAAATGTTTATAGAAAAATATTTTCATGTTAATTTATTTGCCAACGCCATGCAACACATTGGGGATGTAGCTCAATTGGTAGAGCGCTCGCTTTGCATGCGAGAGGTACGGGGATCGAAACCCCGCATCTCCACGAACCTTTTTTCTCCACTGATTCTTCTTCATCTCCTCTTTTACCTTTGTTTTCAGTCTGCTACTTCGTTGCTGTCAACCTTAAAAAGCCAAAATTCAGCCGCCTTCTTTTCACGAGACTCAAACAACTGTATCTATCACCATCCCCTTTTTTTCCATTTCTG
This sequence comes from Handroanthus guayacan, assembly GCA_014898755.1. Lineage (NCBI taxonomy): Eukaryota > Viridiplantae > Streptophyta > Magnoliopsida > Lamiales > Bignoniaceae > Handroanthus > Handroanthus guayacan. The sequence goes on along the minus strand of JACFYI010003308.1, from coordinate 204,658 downwards.
AGCAGTCCTCTCTTTGAAGAAAACCTCTAATGTCTTCCTATCTGCATATATTATGTTACTCCTGCTGGTTCTTATTTTGTACTTATTTACAATCTTGGAATTTCGAGAGAGAGAGAGAGAGATTCTGTGGCGTAAGGTTGAAAGTGACTTTTAATGGACCCCAATGCAATCTTGCATTTATCCATCACGGGTCGCAAGAAAACAACTCATAAGCCTACTACTCAGATAATCATCATTTTGATCTCTATAAAACTCCACTTATCAAGATTATTACTTTCGCATTCATATTCATACCGCCAACTTTTATTTCTCCTTCTTTCTTCGCGGGGAGGTCACAACTATTCAAATGGCCCCTGCAAAGACCCCTCGTCTCCTCTGTTTTCCCATTCCCTGTATCATCATCATCTCATGTTTCACCTTCAGGCTCGTTTTTGCTCAGCAAAAGCCCGTTTATGCCTGCGATTTGTCAAGCAATCCCGGGCTTGTGAATTTCAGCTTCTGTAATCCGTCATTGGACTTGAAAACCCGAGTAGATGACTTGGTGAGTAGGCTTACATTGCAGGAGAAAATCGGCTGGCTGGTGAGTGGTTCTAAGGCAGTGAGTAGGCTTGGAATTCCGAATTATGAGTGGTGGTCTGAGGCTTTACATGGAGTCTCGTACACCGGGCCCGGGACAAAGTTTTCGAGCCCTGTTCCGGGTGCCACTAGCTTTCCTCAGGTCATTCTCACAGGAGCAACTTTCAACGAATCCTTGTTTGAAACCAATGGAAGGGTAATGTATTCTCGACGCACTTGTTTCTTATCATACTTCAAATGTCATTTTTAAGGTTTTACTTTGTCTCAAATTTACATTGAATTCATGCACGTGTGATTTATTACTTGTATTTCTGTGAGAATTTTGAGTGCCGACGCTCTTGATGTCTTGAATGACGTTAGAATGAATTAATAATCTCTGGTTTAAAAATTATTCAATTAAAAAAAAAAAAAGTTATCTTATTCTTCGGTTCATAATATCTTTGCTCTCTTTTTCAAAGATGTATTAATTTTCTTGTTGAATTTCTCAAGATGAGCTGGGGTTCCGTCCAAAATAGTCATCTTGTAACCATAAAAAGTAATTGCATTACACTTATGTCACCATCACATTATTTTCTTAAACCTCTTGATTAACAACGTTAGTTATGTTACGCGCTGACAGCAGGATTTTCCTTTTTTTTATTTATTTCTTTCTTTCTTTCTTTCATTTTTTTTTTTTTTTGAAATGTTGTCATGGTACAGAAGTCTTTAAGATGAATTTATTAATCAGACAATCTATAAGAAAATAAAGTAATTGATTTCTCGAAGGACCAGATTAATATACATTCACTTTCGTAAAAGTAAATGGAATTTCAATCATCAAGCATTCAGCACTGTGCTTTTGCTTTATTCATTACTTGATAAAAAAGGACACCTCAGGGCCATTGCGGTTGATCTGATTAAGACAAGTTAACAGATGAAGATAATAATCACCACCCATTATTTGATACAAGTAAATTATAGACAATTAAATCATGATATTAGCTTGCTAACTAACTCGTTTTTATAAGCTCAGATGGTGCTGTCTTGTAAGCTGAATACAAAATGAAGCCAAATGTTACATCATATTAGTCAAAACTTTCAATTAATCTTCAAGATCACAGTCACATTAGGTACAAAGTTTTGAAACACTTTGATGTCTGCAGGTGGTCTCCACCGAGGCGAGGGCGATGTACAACGTTGGATTAGCTGGGTTGACATTTTGGTCCCCAAACGTCAACATATTTCGTGACCCCAGATGGGGACGAGGCCAAGAAACACCCGGAGAGGACCCGTTGCTGTCCAGCAAGTATGGTGCAGCTTACGTAAGAGGCTTACAACAACGAGATGACGGTGGCAAAGACAGACTCAAAGTTGCGGCTTGCTGTAAACATTACACTGCTTATGATTTGGATAACTGGAAAGGGATCCAAAGATATAGTTTCAACGCTGTGGTACCACTCGATACAAATTATTTCTGGGCTTTTATTTTTGTCTTCTTTTATCATCGATATGATTTATGTTTTTTCATTTTGGTGTGTGAGTTAGGTAACACAGCAAGATTTGGATGACACTTTTCAGCCCCCATTCAAGAGCTGTGTTCTTGATGGAAATGTTGCTAGTGTGATGTGTTCTTATAATCAAGTCAACGGCAAGCCAATGTGTGGCGACCCTGATTTGTTGGCTGGTGTGATTCGAGGCGAATGGGAGTTGAACGGGTATCTTTTATACTTTTGAACTAAAATAAAAATTTTTGACGTTCTTTAGAGCATAAACAAGGAAAGAGAAAGACTCGTGTTTTGGCTGTTGCAGGTATATCGTTTCAGATTGTGATTCGCTGAATGAGATGTACAATGCTCAACATTATACGAAAACTCCTGAGGAGACTGCTGCCTTAGCTCTGTTATCAGGCGTGGATCTCAACTGTGGATCGTTTCTCAGCAATAACGCTCAAGCTGCAGTGAACCGTGGGCTGGTGAATGAAACAGTAATCAACAGAGCCATTTCAAACAATTTGGCAACGCTAATGAGATTGGGGTTCTTTGATGGTGATCCGAGCAAACAGCTTTATGGTAATCTTGGCCCAGAAGACGTGTGCACCGTGGAAAACCAAGAACTTGCACGTGAAGTTGCTCGACAGGGGATAGTTCTGCTCAAGAACACGGAAGGGTCGTTGCCCTTATCCCCTACTGCCATCAAGTCCCTTGCTGTTATTGGCCCTAATGCTAATGCAACGCACACCATGTTAGGAAATTATGAAGGTACATTTTTCTTTTTTTCTACGTTGATGATTGATAAATGTAGCATCTTTTGTTGAGCTTGGAGTAATTTGCAGGCACTCCGTGTAAGTATGTGCCCCCATTGCTGGGCCTAACGGCCTCTGTCCCAACAGTGTACCATCCTGGCTGTGCAGACGTGTCGTGTGGCACTGCTCAAGTAGATGCTGCCAAGAGCATAGCAGGCACTGCCGATGCTGTCGTTCTAGTCATGGGTTCGGATCAATCCATTGAGAGAGAAGGCCTGGACAGGGTTGATATTACTCTTCCAGGACAGCAACAACTTCTGATATCCAAGGTTGCAAACGTGTCCAAAGGACCTGTGATTCTTGTCATAATGTCTGGAGGAGGCATGGATGTACAGTTTGCAAAAGATGATCCCAAAGTTAGTAGCATTTTGTGGGTTGGTTTCCCTGGAGAAGCTGGTGGAGCTGCACTTGCAGATGTAATCTTTGGATATTACAATCCAAGTGAGTTTTTCTGATCACTTCTGCCTAAAGCCTTACCAAATTCCTTAACACTTTTCATTATCTTCACAGGTGGAAAACTGCCAATGACATGGTACCCACAATCATATGTAGAAAACGTTAAAATGACGGATATGAACATGAGGCCAGACACCACGACAGGGTACCCTGGTCGAACATATCGTTTCTACACAGGACCCACAGTCTTCTCATTCGGAGATGGTGAAAGCTACTCACAATACAATCATTCCTTGGTTGAAGCACCAAAGCTTGTCTCTGTTCCCTTAGAAGAAACTCACGTCTGTCGCTCATCAACGTGCAACTCCATCGATGCTGTAGACAATAGCTGCAAGAATTTAGGTTTCAACATTAGTCTGAAAGTGAAGAATGTAGGAAAAATGAGAGGAAGTCACACTGTTATGTTGTTCTCAAGTCCCCCAAAGGGACACAATGTCCCTCAGAAACACTTGCTGGCATTTCAAAAAGTGCTTTTAACACCACAGGAAGAAGGGTTGGTTAGATTTGAAGTGGATGTTTGCAGGCATTTGAGTATGGTGGATGAAAATGGCAACAGGAAAGTTGCATTGGGAGAGCATGTCCTTCATGTGGGAAGCCTGAAACATTCCTTGAATATCATGATTTGAAGAAATCATGATTTGTTTTATTTTCTTTTTTTTTTTCCCCCACAAGAAGAAGAAATGATTTAATGCAATTGTAACAAGATTATTCTTGCATTGATTCCTTTCTATGCCAGTTTCTGATCAAAGATAAGGGATTTTGTGTTTCTATTGACCTCTTTCCCTCTTTTGATCAATTGTTACTTTTCATCTCTGCAGATATTAGATTCTCACACACACACACACACACACACATGTATAGACAGGGGAGTGGCCATAGACTCAAATTGAGCTGCACATGACCAAATCATAAATTCTTAAAATTTTGATTTTTTTTTTTAATTTAAAGTAGAAAATAATCATTGTTTAAGGGGAGGTTTGGGGTTAGTCCCCCAAAATTACAACATAATATTTATCTCATTAGATAATTTTTAAATATTTAATATCGTCAGATTTTCATCTTAGAATTTTGAGTTCTTCTAGTAAGTAGAAACATTATTCTTTCAGGGCAGTAGAGATTCAATCCCCCTGAATTACAATATAAATATTTATGTCATTAGATAAAATGTAAAACATTAATATTCAGATATGTCCAAAGTATCCATCATCATATTTTTTTAGATTTTATTTTTGTTCATTTAATTTTGTTAATTTATTTGATGAAAGATTTTTATTAATATCAATTGCTGCTTTTGTTCTTTTCGGTCATTATATAACTCTAGTATTTAGTTTTATTGTTATTTAACTTTTGTATCTATTCTATCTATTTAATTACTTAATTATTGAAATACCAAGAAATCTTTTATCATATGATTTGTTTGAGATTGACAAATTGAAATTTAATAACCAATTTATCTATTCTTGGATGTGTTTTGATTAATTGCTATTTCTTATTCCCTTGTCAAAGAATATCTTCTATGGACTCATTCACTTTGGTTGATGGAAATAAGTGAATGATAAATAAAATGAAATATTGAGTGTGAATGAGATTTTTAAATATTCATAAATCATAATCATTTGTTTATTTTGAAAGATTGAATGAGTGATAAAAATAATACCATGTGTTTATATTCGTTTGTAACACCCGAGATTTTTCTTGATTTAAATTCACCGGACAATTTTTATAAAACGTGCAATGATTTCATTTTGACATCACATATCACACGTCCCAAATATTTTTCTCGATTGGGTCTCGATTTCTATCCTAATTTCAACCCAAATGATGGCCCAAACACCCCCAATCTTTGGCCATACACACACACATATATATATACACATACCAAAAACTTTAAAGCCAAAATATAGACACACATATATATATACTTATATATATACACATACACCCACTCATGCCTATTTTCAGATTTTGGGAATGTAAAAGTATGGAGGACCTTGCCTTGGTTGGTAAGTGGCCATGCCATTTGGTGTGAAAGCCATGCTATAGAATGATGGAAGCAACCAACACCTCCAACCTCTCTTCCTATAAAATAACCATGCACACACAAGCCAACACTTCTATTTTTACAAATCTGAAAATTGAACACTCCCTCATCCTCTCTTAGCTCTCGGCAGCTACACTCCACTCACACACACTTGCACAAATAAATCAAGCTTCAAGGAAAATAAAGAGAAATCTTGCGGTCTAAAAATCTCCCGTTGGGTAAATAGTTCTCGATCCAGTTTATATAATGTTGGTAATGATATATTAGAGCCTAACACGAGTACTTACGGTATGATTAGGCTCTTGATACGGTTGATCGACTCAAACCGGAGTTCTCACTTTTAATCCCACTTAGGACTAAGGTAAGACTTATGGAACCTCGACTTCTCGTTGGCATGTTTATATGCTTCTTCATGTTTTAATCTCATGCTATATTGAGTTATATTGCTTCAAACATGCCATTTGTGATCGTTTGAATATCGTTGTCTTGGTTATCGTTGAAATAGCATGAGTTCTATATGTTAAAATCCACGTTATTGCCTTGTGAATGCGTATGATATTCTTGTTATACTCATACCGAGAATATGAATGGGACTACGAACGGATTGAGGATGATTTGATAATGAAACGAAAAGAAACGAGGAAAAACGAATTTTAGCGTCATATTGAACTTGGTTTTATTTCTTTAAAATTCTCCGAGCGAACCTCAAAATAATAATCTAGGATTTAATATGGACTTAAGAGAACTCCCAAGATGTGTTTTTGAACTAAAAA
>JACFYI010003308.1:185722-198431 GCA_014898755.1 Handroanthus guayacan | reverse complement strand
TGATATTTTGGCGTTATGGAATGAAATGTTTAAGTTTTAGCATTAGCTTCCGTATTTTTCCGATTTATTTTTACTGATCGACTGTGAGTGACGACCCGGATCACGAGGCGGAATCCCGAAAGATCCCGGGGCGTTACATCGTTGATAAAGGATAGTTGGCTAGGAATACTTTCCCAAAATGATCTTTGATGTAAAATATTAAAATAAAGAGAAAAGAAAGAAAGAAAAAACCACTGGCGATCTCAGGTTCAGCCACGTGTTCTCTTAAAAGAAAAATAGCATTAACTCAGATAATTTATTTTGGAGGATGATTTGGTAATTGATCCTTGTGGACAGAGGGGGTGGGCTAACGGAACAAGCCCACACATGTCCCTTGATGCGATTAGTTATTACAAAAAATGGCCCAGAGTACTGAGCTATAGACATATTATGGGTCAAATACATGCTGCAATCTCGTATAGTAAACATAATATAAGTCCAAATAATTTAATCTATCCCACCTAATAACTCATATTAAATGAGTTTTAAGTTTTTCAATAATATAATTATGCAATCTCCTATAAAGGATAAAAATATACATGGCTATTCATTTCAAACCAATGTATATAATTCAATGATGTTGATAGAGTCGCTCACTTTTTTTGTTAAATATGCTCGTAACAACTTACTAGTCACGATGATTTATGTTCTGTAATTCAATCTAGATGTTTTTCCTAAGGATTCTATTTGAAGTAATAATATTATTAATCTCCCTAAAAAAAAAAAAGAACAAATAATTTGAATGGCTACGAAAATCTTATATTCAAGTGAAAAAAATTGCACCCCAAAACTTTATATTGAAAAGATACTAAAAAATTAATTTTACTATACTCCCTGAATACCCCCGAGATTTTGGAATAATTACTAAAATGCCCCCTCACATATAGATAATTATCATTACACCCTTTTACTATTACTTCAGCTAGCAAAAGTCTGCCAAGCATAAGTAGCATTATAATTATGCAGAACCCCTTCAATTAATATGTTAAATTTTTAAGGGGTGCAATTGTAGTTCTACACAAGCTTTGTCTTAATTAAGTGTTTCTTGAATGGAACAAATGGTAGGAGTTTGATGTTAACTATCCAAATATCGAGATATATTTTGGTAATAATGCCAAACTTCAAGGGCATTTCAGGCAATTACCTATTCATTTAAGTGTCATGAAAATTACATGATTGTCCTAAAAATGAACTTACTACATAATTCCACCAACATTACCCAAATCAAGCAAAAGAACACGAAATAATCCCCACATTGATAAAGAAATCGAACCAAAATCTCGGCGCGTGATACAAAACAATCAATCAGATTACTTAACATATGTAATTCCCAAAATATTGAAAATTCGTAACATTAAATATCTGGGCAATCTTTACTCATAATATAATTTCCTACTAGCTAGATTGTCATAATTTTAATTAATCTTGAAGTAATCGAACAAAACCAGAAAAACCTAACGAACGATGTCACACTAAAGCACAATCAGATTTTCAATTTATCACGAAAGAAAAAAAATTATATAAAGATCATTTCTGCAGCATCAATCACATTCTCACAAAAGTAACATATTCCCCCACCAAAAAAAAAAAAAATTGATTCAGAAAATGTCAATTTTTGTGACAATGTTGGTGTTAGGACTTGTGATTCACAGCAACACCGCCCATGCAGCAACCTACAACGTCGGAGACTCTACTGGCTGGACTTTTGGCGTGGCTGGCTGGGAAAACGGCAAGAATTTCAAAGCAGGGGACATTCTTAGTAAGCATATGTTTTTATTTCTTCATTTGAATAATTAAATCAACAATCCTACCTTAGCCATAATTATAAACGTATTACAATAAGTGCCGACTCCGGAAATATCAGTAATTGGGATCAAAATTTTTTGATATTCTTGCTCCACTTTTCTTTTTCCTTTTCCTCTCTCTTTTTTTTTTTTTATTTTTTTTATTTAAAGTGGGCTCAATCCCATCACTCTAGTTACCCCTCTTGGGACTCAGGCCCAAGCCTGATGTCAATGTGTTTGCAAAATGTGACACAAACCACAATCATTCCCAAGTCACCACTCTTGAATCACAAGCCCCCTCTTGCCAAGGCCGGCAAAAAATATTGCTAAGTTAAATATTTAATATCTTCAAAATTTTTGATTATTTAATATTGTTTAACTAAAAAAATTCTTAAAAATGACAAAATACAAAAAACTAATGCAGAATCATAGTCTTAATAAAAATCCAAAAAAATATTGTGTGATTTTAAAGAAAATCATTTCGAATGTAAACAACACAAATTTTAAAAATTCATAATAAATCATAGAAAAATTGAATTACTTGATTCAAGTGGCAATGGAAAGTTTAGGATGTTTACTTTTCAAGAAAAGTAGTTTTGTCAATATCTGATAACCAAAAGTTTTTAAATCGCAGCAGTTTATGCGGTAGTGAAGAATAAAAAATAGAGAATGGTGGATTAAGACATGGTGGGGTCGGGCTCATCAAAAGAATACAAGAAAGTGGAATAAGTGAGGTCAATAAGAATAAAAAGGAAAATAGAGCAAAAAAAGCGGGGTCATCTAAATTATTAAACTTATTTATATAGAATAATATATATTTTTATATATCAATATTCCTTCCAAAATTTTTTTTTGAGGTGGGTGAAGTGACCCCAGTAGACTCTACTTAAAGTCGTCCTTGATTACCGTTACACTTCGTCCTTCATTACCATGACACCCTTTTACTATTAATTTAGCGAACGAAAAACTTAATGGACTTTCTGTAACCTTATAATTTCACCCATAAAAATCTAATTTATTAACCGAAATATTACAAGTAGATCCTCTTTTTTATTAGTTAAATGTTAATGTTATTGAAGTTCCTATTAGCTGAGCTAACTGTATGAGTGTAATGATAATTGTTTAAATCTTGTGTGTATCTTGACAGTTGTGCCAAACTTCAGGGATGTTGAGTTCATTATACCATTATTTATCCGAATATAAATAGATCTCTCAATTAATTTCGATTAATTTGATAAAATCGGATTTTGGAGCCAAACAATTTGACAGTTATAACATGAAATCGCAGTTTTCAAATACCCTCAAGGAGTGCACACTGTGGTGGTTGTGGACAAGGCAAGGCATGATTCTTGCACTGTACCAGATGGTGCGCCAACGTATACTGCAGGCAATGATAGTATAACTCTGGTGAAAGGCCCTAATTACTTCATCTGTGGCATTCCGGGGCATTGCCAGGCTGGGATGAAGATTGCTGCTAACGCTGCTTAATTACTCTCTTAATACTCATTAATGCGACCATGGCTAAGTTTTATGATGAGCTATTGAGTGATTTTTGTCTTTAAATGAATTCGTATTATGTGTATCAATATTAAGTTACTATTGGTTATAATAAAAGGAATGTTGGTTGAGATTCTTTTTCTTTCTTTTTGACTTTTTTGGAGGTTTATTAGAAAATCTATGTGGCCAAAATCCTACTATCGGACAAAAAAAGTAAGGGTGGCAATTTATCAAATGAAATGACAATATAGCACAACTTGATATGACATTATTGGCTAAGAGTGGGGAGTTAATATAGTTGTACTGAAATCATGTCGACTTGATAGGCGACGCGAAAATGATGAGTTGGGTCGTGTAGGGTTTCAGATAACCTAATAAACGAGATTAAACATCGTAATACTATTTGGTAATCTACTAACCAAATTCAATCATATCTAAACCTGATAAACACTAAAGCACAATAATTTTCAATGTATTTTTGAATAATAATTGATGATAAAATATATTCAAATACTTTTTTCTTTTTTCTTTTTCCTTAAGTTTTCAGTTGAAAATAAAATGATGTAGATTTTTTTAGCTGAATTATTGAATGAAGAAATAAAACATAATCACAATTGAAATGGATTGGTTTGTGATTTGCGAATTAAAGGGCTAGTTGATCAACTTGTTTTATTTTTGGGTTAACATGGATTGAATCAAAAACTTTCAAATTGGATTCAGGTTAAGGCTTATTCGATTTGAGTACAACTATGATTGGGTTTGGACTGAGAAAAATATTATAATATTATTCGTATCTCAATTTGAAATGAACAAACCCAACATCACGTGATTTGTCACCCTACCAAAAGGGTCTTGATTTAGATTTGTCATAGCCAAAATTGTGTTCTATCATTCAACAACTACTGGGATACCATTTCATCCTCCAATATTTTGCTTCATCAGAAACTTGGGTGAATTCAACCAAGTTTCTAGGTAATTTACGGATTTTTGAAGAGTGGGATAACATAGTTTATTTATTTATTTATAGGGTAAGGGGGGTTGTTGCTTCTTGGGATGATCTCAGCAATTGAGAGCAAGAAAATATGAATCTTATTTCAGCTATAAAATGGTTTTGTCATCTATCATAATGTCGTACATACTGAAATGAAATTAGATGATAAAAGCATAGTAGTATCACAGATGAAAGAAATACCCATTTTTCAAATTAATTTTTTTCTTTGAAAAATAATCGAAATGATGAACCTGGGAAGGTGATCATCGAAAATCACCTTAGGCCCACCAATCATAACCAGTACATGTGCAAGGGAGTTGTTTATTCTTCTAACAAAAGAAGTTGCCAAAGAGGTACCTATGAAAGCTGTGCTTCAGGTTGTTCCTTCCTACATATATCATGGGTTCTTTTATGTAGCCTAAAAATCTTGTGCATGACATTGAGATGTCGATTTGGAAATTTTGGTGGGAAGAAGTGGTTAAACATAAGCTAGCCTGGCTTCCTTGGAAAATATTGGGTCAACCAGAAAGGGAACGAGGGTTAGGCTTAAGGGATTTAACTTATTTTAATTTGGCCAAGTTAGTGAAGATACTTTCCAAATTTTGATTTCTTAAATGCTCCAATTGGGTATCATCCATTCTGTACATGGCATAGTATTCATCGCATTGAAGATTGTTTAGCTGCTAAACTTAGGATCGATATTGGTAATGGTCGGAATACTGCTATTTGGGTATCGCTTTAGATCCAGGACAACGGCACATTTAAAGTTATTATAAGACGTTCTATTCATTCAGTGAACCCGGATACAGTTGATTTACTCATTAATTTTAAAACATTCAGGTCGAAAGTGAAATCAATTAGGGAGATCTTCTAGAGTGTGGATGCTGAAAGAATACTAAGGATTCCGCTCGGATGCCCCTATAGTGAAGATAGATAGGTATGGCACTATGCAAAGAGTGTGCACTTTTCTATTAGAAGTTGTTATCACTTGGTACGTTCTCTCAAAAAAGAACAGTACAAATACTGGTATTAGGGGTGAGCACGGGATAGGACGGGCTCGGAATTCACATATCCTGATCCCGTCCCTGTTTTGATTCAGGACATAAGAAAGTGTCTCAGTCCCAGTCCCGGTCTTGTCCCATACCGAAAAGATTGGCATATTGTTGCACTTACATATCGGCATATTGCAGTTCGCTATCAGAAGATGAAACTGAAATGAAAATTTTAAGTAGCATAAGGAAATGTGGTTTAATTCGCACAAGAAGTTGAATGGGGAATCTTTCCATGGTTCATACGTTGAAATAAAATAATATAAGTTAAATCAAATGAACATACTTTTGGTTCTGATGTGCATTACTGTTCTCAAATGTTGAAGATTGAACACACAATCAGATTCAGTTGCAAGAGATCAATAATGAATCCTCAATCCCAGATCCACAAAATATAAGATATTTAGCAATATATGCTTAGAAGCATATATACATAGAAGGATAGGGAAAATAACACTTTTCGTCCTTTATGTTTGCCACTTTTCGGTTTTGGTCCTATAAGTTTTGAATTTTGAATTTTAGTCCTATGACTTTTGAAAAATTCACACATTTGGTCCTACACCACCTGAATCACTATTTCTGACACAAAAATCCTACGCAGCATGTGTGTTCTTGCCGGACATGTGTTTTTTCCGGCGTGCCACGTGGGATTTTTGTATCAGAAATAGTGATTCCGGTGGCGCAGGACCAAATGTGTGAATTTTTTAAAAGTCATAGGACTAAAATTCAAAATTCAAAACTTATAGAACCAAAATCGAAAAGTGGCAAATATAAAGGACGAAAAGTGTTATTTTCCCTAGAAGGATAAGTCCATTCCTTCAAAACTTCTACATAAAACTATTCAAACAAACAAGAAAAACCTAAAATGACCTAGGACTACCTTTTACAAGAATAATATGCATAAAACGGCAAAGTCAATAGAACACAAGCAATCGTAAATGTGTCACCAGAGATTTGTGAATGGTAATTAACGACATTCCATCTATATTGCTTAGTTCTGAGCTAACTTACAGGCTTAGTTAGCTCCAAACTCATTGTTGAATCACAACAACAAAAAGGAAAAATAGAAACGTCATGAGTATAATTGTTACTAAGACAGTAGGATACAACTATTCTAATATCGAAGGATCATCAACTAAACTTGAGGGTCCAACCCCAATGTCGCTTTTGCTAAAAGGGAGTCGACAAGGCTCTGCATCAAAGTTGCAAACGGGGCAAGCAAGGCCAGTATGTGTATTCTACCCAGAGATAGTTCCAAGCCTAGAAAAGTCACTTATTGTCCATATAAGGGCAGCCCGCATTGTAAACTTTTCATTAGTTGAGGAATCAAGCGTCTCCATACCTTCAATCCATAATTCCTTCAACTTTTTAATAAGAGGTTGCAAGTACACATCAATGTTATTTCCGAGCATTCGTGGACTAGGAATGACCATTGAAAGCATAAAAGATGAATGTTTCATAAACATCCACGGTGGAAGATTGTATGGAATCAGAATGACTAGCCATATACTATAACTGGTGCTCATGTTTCCAAAAGGATTGAAACCATCTGTAGCTAGGCCAAGGCGAACATTTTGAGGATCTGATGCAAACTCAGAATGTCTTCTATCAAAACTTTTCCACGCATCAGCATCTCTTGGGTGCCTGAGCATTCCATCATTGCTATTCTTAGAAGCATGCCATCTCATTTCCTCAGCAGTCTTAGAACACATGAATAGTCTTTGCAGCCTCGGTTTCAATGGAAAATAATGTAGAATCTTTGCAGGTTTCTTCTTTGACTTCTTTTCAAGAGTGGACGTACCGTCCCTATGGCCCTTGTTAATTGTCTTCCATCTAGAGGTTAGACACCTCTTGCATTCTTCTCTTTCAGCATCTTCTCCCCAGTATAACATGCAGTTGTTTGGACATGTGTGTATTTGGGTATAACCAAGGCCAAGTTTATTAATAACTTTTTTAGCCTCATAGAAAGACTTTGGGATTTTAGCATCTTGAAATGCATCTTTCAGCAGCTCTAATATCATTGTCATTGCCTTGTCGCTCACTCTACACAAGCATTTAATATGGTACAATTTCAATAAAATTCCAATTTCGAGTATTTTTTGCACCCTTCATACAATTCTTCATTTCCGTCTTTTAGTAATTCATAAAAGTCTCTTGACTCTCTAGTAGACTCCTCATGTATGGCCTCATGTAGAGTCTCATCTCCACCAACCGTTTGTTGTGATGTAGTAGAATCGGGATGATATTGCCTTGAAAACCCAAATGCTTCATTGATCATCACTTCCATAGGATTATTATGGTGTATATTCCCCTTGCACAATATCAACGCTTGTAAGTAATTGTTGTGCAATTGTTTCATCATGAAAGTTTCAAATTTCATAATTTCTTCGAAAAGGCTTGCAAATTAGGTGATCATGTACTACATCTCTTTTATGCCATTTTCGAAACCCACACTTAGGGCAAGGGCATTTAATGGCATCTCTGATACTACTGTTTGCAAAAGCAAAGTCTAAAAATTTTTCTAAACCATTCAAGTACTCAGTTGTGTTGCATGGTTTTGCAATCCAAGATTTAACAATTTCCATTATTAGGAAATCTTAGCCTGTATAGAGAGTTTCAACAAATGGAAAAGTTAAATCTTAGCCTATAAATTAGACTTTGAATTATAAATAGAACCTTCAATATACCTATTCGGATATATAATACTAAACTAAGTAGTCTAATATTCTCCCACGCAATTAGACTAATTAAATATTGGAAGTGCAATTGAGCTTTGATGGCAGCTTTGTGTGTGTGTGTGTGTATGTATGTGTGTGTTCGTGTTCATATATATAATTCCTCTTTGTGCAAATGTGCATTAGTGGCATTAGTGGCATCATTTTCATTGACCCTTGAAATTATTCTAGTTAGATGCTACATTTTCTTAATCATGCAACACTTGAGCTTATCCCCACACAGTCATGCAAGTATTGGAGTTCCAGCTACAATAGTCATACAGGACAAAGAATTAGACTAGAGATTCACTCAAATTGCGAAGTAACGAGCTTAAAATTTAGCTTACCTTTCCAGACCTTTGATCAGGAACTTTGAAGTTTAATATTGTCTTCAATCCAGGAGTTGGCTCATCGACTGTTACAGTAGCAAAAGCTGTATTGGACAAGAAAAGAAAATCAAATAATTCCCAGAAATCTATTATAATTCCCAGAAATCATTAAAATTTAGATGTTCAAACAAACACCCATAAAGGTGCTTCCAGCTTTTACTTTCTTTCAAGCAAGCATAGTCGATCTAGGAGCCAATTCTAGATGAGAATTCTCTAAGATAATATGTTTTCCTTAGAGAAGGTAGTTTTCTTGCATGTACTTTTTCCTTAGCATAGAGGTCTAAGTAGTCTTCCCTTCTTTATCTAAGCTTCTGGACATGCTGTCTAATAATACAAAACAAAAGAAGAGCATGCTGTCAAAATATTTTAACATGGATTATTATCCTCACACGTTTGTTCAAGAAAGGTATCAACCCACACACACACACACACACATGATTTCACACCCACTAAAGTTAAGAGTTTCTTAGAATAATTAAACCACTGTTTGGTCTTAAAACATTGGAACTACAGGTGTTCTTAACCAATTTGGCGAATATTCTTTACTAAGAGATTGAAGTTCCAATCTGACACCAATTCAACCATTAACATCCGATTTTTTTTATTTTTTTTTCAATGATTTTATTAGCTGTGACTTCTGGTTCTCTTTCCACAACAAGAAAAAAAGGGTACTGGATATTTCCAGAGAAGATCTAACAACTGTCTGATGAAGTCAATGAAATTATCCAGAAGTATCTTCATCGATGAAAACATTTTCAACCTTTAAAATGCCCAACCAACCAATTTTCATAAACATCAATTCCATTTCCAATACATCTGCTATATATCACAATCAAGACTTGTCGTTACAACTGTCTGAAAGGTAGATTATCAATTAAATAAAGATAAATGCGAGTTGATGACTCACAACCAAATGCAATGTCATGCCAATGGAATACCTTTTCTTCAACCTTATTCACAAGGAGAACATGGAAGAGTAGTGGTGGAAAATGTTATGCTGAATATTATCTGCCAAATAACAGTTGCATATAATCTGCTTCATAGGACGTACTCTACCAAGAACAAAAGATAGTCATGAAACTATCAAGAATGTAAATGGTTCTGAGTTACGGGCCTTTTTAGTTACGATGGCAAAACATAAGTACTCTGAGTTATGGGCCTTTTTAGTTACGATGGCAAAACATAAATACTCTGCTCGACAGACAAATGATTTTAATGATCTGTAGCTCTTTCCCCCCAACTTGTTCTTTACTAGGGATCTAGGTAAATCCACAGCAAATATGAGATATGTAGGTTCCGTGCGGAACTGATTAGAAGAAACTTAGAACATGAAGTTTACAATAGCTTACCAATATACAAGATATCAAACCACACCTCAAAAATATTATAGGAGCTTCATATAGTTCCTAAGAATAATAAGTCAATCTTGAGAGAGTAATTTGATGCATTAGAACGATTATACGACAAGCTTAAAGACCTTAAACCACACAATCAACAACAATACTATACAAAATCATTTTCATCTAACTGGATAAGTCCAAACGCAGCATTTCATAATGCTTATTGTGTTTATCACATATAAATCAACACATATAAATCAGCAACAACATTCTCCATCATTTCTCAATATCCAATTGTTTAATTCAGCACTATGCATAAGCATTCATGAATGGTAAAAAGAAGTGCCCTCAAGCAATGGTGGAGCTTCTTTAGTCTTTTGCACATATACAAGTCATAATGTGGATAAACGCAAATTCAATTCTTCTATTCTTATAGTGCTGCCACTTCCATTCACCTAACTCCTTCGAAAAGAGTTCAATATTGACTTGTAGTTTTTCCTCCAAATGGCTCCTACTGGTGTTATTCAATCCCGCAGCACATGCACTGGTGTTATTCCATCTAGAATTGGCTTGTACTCTAAGAAAAATGTTCATATTGTTAATTGCACCCACTAAACAGCTCAACCAAGTGTCCACTATAGCTTTTTTTCTCCTCAGCCAAGTGTCCACTGTAGCTTTTTTCTCCTCAACCAAGTGTCCACTATAGCTTTTTTCTTTATTTTAGTGGAGAGACCATATTTATGCATTATTATTAAAATTAACTTACAAACAGAATACAAATCCCGAAGAGGGAAAGCAAAACTTAACAGACATTGAATAGAAGAATTTTAAAGCGATTACCGATATGAGGAGCAAATTTAATTAAAATAACCAAACAATTAGAGGACCACAAAATGGGAAACAAAAGCAAAATATGAGGAGATTACCGATAACAACAAGGCTATTTCAAGCGCCTTTGGATCTTTAAATGTGACGAAGGTAGTCCTGGCTCTCTGCAACCATCCCCAGGTAAACAGAAGAAGAAATTTCACAATTTATTCGCATATTTCAAATCAACAACTATGAAATTGGGACAAAAAGAGAATACCTCCGGATTGGGCACCGGTCGCAGAAGCAAAGCAAGAAATGGTAGCTTCAGTCATTGGGAAGCAAAGCAAAGCAACAAGAAAAGAATCGGAGGTCCGTTCGGCAGAAAAAGAGAAGGGTTTAGGTTTGAGGTGGGTTTGAGAAGTGAAACGGAAAGAGAACGGCAAAAACATTATTTTCTTTCTTTCTTTGTTTTTTTTTTTTTTTTCTTTTTAAGTTGGTGGGAAATAAGTTGGAGGGATTTAATTTTGGAGGGAGTGCAAAATATATTAGATTAATTTTTTTTTTTTTTTTTTAATAACAAAATTTTGATAAAAATAAGTGCTAATTATTGTAGGGGTTTAAAATCCCGCTAAAGAATTTGCTCCTCGCTAATAACTACGAATTTGTGGAGGTTCCAAAACCCCTACAATGTAAAGTAGGAGTTTTGATAACCCCCATTAAAGAACCCCCGCCAAAATGCCTTTTTTTTGTAGTGACTCAACCAAAATCTTTCTATAACCCTTATAATTATATAAATAAAGGACTAACTTTTTTGTTAAAGAAGCATCCCTCTCACAACTCTTCTTAAGATATCCTAACATCGTTTGTCCTTTTTCTTCATTTCTATGTGGAAATTCTGTACATCTTTTCATGTGCTTAACCATGCCATTAGCTTTAAGTTTAGTAGGGTGTACCGCAAAGTCACACTTAGTTACACCTTACTTGAATCTCTATATCTCATAATTCTAAGGGGAATTTCCCGAAATGATCACATACCTTAGATCTATTCTTGTGAGCATTCTTACTAAGAAGTTGTGGTTTAGAAGAGGTAGTGATGGTTTCTTCTTCTATAGGGGAGGGGCTAGGGCCAACATCACCCAAATTTTCTAGCTCCATCAATGAAACGAAGCTTCCTTAAATTGATAACTTGAATAATCAATATAAAACCCAAATCAATATTGCTCAATAGAAAGAAATCAACATAAACTCAAATATTTCAAAACCCACCTACATAATAACATTAAACAAAAGAAAATTATGGCAAGAAATTGCTCAAAATTCTTAAACTCCTCATATCTTTTATTTCACTACTAGAAAAATAGGAAATTTCGACGAAAATTTTCAAATATTCATCGGAATTTCAATTTTTCGATGAACATTTTTTGTCGGAACTTATTTCCAACAAAAATTTTTCTGATGACTTTCCGACGAATGGTATCCTGCTCATTTCTGATGGAATTGGGCGTCAGAAATAATTCTGACAGTTGATCCATCAGAAAATCCAATATATTTTTTTCTTCAATTTTTTTTAACGAAATCTCTGCTGTCGAAAATTTTTTAATAAATATATATATATATATGGCCAGCGGTGGCAATGGGGCGGGGTGGGACGGGTTTTCCCCCAACCCGCAGGGAAAATAAACCTTCAAAACCCGCCCCGCAAGTTCTGAACCCCAGAACCCACACTTGCCCCGCCCTGCCCCTCATTTTTTTAAAAAAAAAATAATTAATAAAATATTACTATAAAATCATGTAAAATTATTTTAAAAAATACATTGTTTTAAGATAAAATATACATAAAAATCAATTAAATTTAAAATCACTCAATAACACAATATTTATGAATTTAGCCAACATAAAAACATAAAAAAAAATATATATCATAACAAATTGTCTACATAATCGCACAATACAAACAATACATTTAAAAACAAAGTATTAGAAATAAAATCATAAATCTAATATAACAAATAACAAATAAAGAGATACAACACTTGATACTATTATTATTTAGTATTTTTTTATATTATATATAATATGTAAACTATTATGTATTA
>JACFYI010003308.1:144375-169572 GCA_014898755.1 Handroanthus guayacan | reverse complement strand
CCCCCCCACCCCCTCATTAATTAGATTTTCTTTCTTTATCTCCCTTGTCTTTTTATTCATATTTTTCATGCTTTATAATAAATTTATAATGATTATGAGCAATAATATTGATGATGGGTAAATAAATAGTTATTCATTTGTTTGATTGAATTTTAATAGAAAGACAATGGTTAAGTAGTGTTTGCAATAGTTTAGTTTAGGGTAAGTGTTTTTCAAATTTTAAACCAAATTAAGTTAATTTATATTTTGGAAAATATAAATTACGATAATCATAAAATAATTTAGCGAACTCCTTGATATTTCTTTATTGCTATTTTAACAAATTTTATTTTTAAAAAAGCATTTCATAGCCCCAAGGTGCCCTAGTATTGCAAATCATATTTGTAATAATATTTTTTCCATTATTTTTCTACCACACTCCAATTTTTAATTTTTTGAGAAGCTTATATATATATATATATATAATTTGTTAGAAGCTTTTTTTTTCTTAGGAACTTTTAATTTTTTAAGAGTTCTCACAAATACTTTTTAGAAACTCAATGTCCTAAGTGATTCTGGGGAATTGTAAGAATAAATTATACTAATTTGTAGTGTCTTGTACCTCATTTGGTATTCCATCTTGAATAGCGAACCTGTTCGTTACAAGAGTCATTCTTTATTATTTCTTCTACTAGTATATAACCTCCTCTTCTTAAAATTAATTATCATGGGAATAACAAAATTGTTGTAATTCCATAACATTGCAATCCCTGAATAAAAATGCATTTTGTGAAGAAACTTTTATGTCTTTAATTTATGAATTACAAATTAGTAAGAGTTACCAATTACTTTGTTAGATATATAAATATATAATTTTAATATTATCCAAAACTAATAAGGATTATCAAACTTAAAATTAACTTATATATTTTTACAATTCAATAGGAATATAAATCAAATTGACAAGTTTGATATGACATAAAGAAACCCTAACAGCCTAAGGCCCCGGCTTAAATTTCGTAGGTGCATACGTAATCACATAGATACCCAAGAACGCATCAAATAATATATAGTTACGGTTAATTAACTGTTTTCATTCTTATCCAACTTTGCATCTTTTATACCAATGTGATTCCGCCATCTTATCTTATCTTATATTATGATATAATAAAATATTATAAAATGGAATGGCAAAAACATTTATTCTATATATAAATTCAGAAATTGGGAAAAAAAAAAGAGAGAAGAAAAGAAAAGAAAACATGGGGGTTAAATCAACTCTTTGGATTCTCTCATGCTTAAAAAGCGACGCACTTTAAGTGCATCAAGCGTACAGATATTTAAATTAGATATTTTGAAATTATAAAATAAAAAAAAAAGAATCACTCAACTATAATTATTTTATTATTTACTAACTTGCTCTTTGTTTTTAACCTTGAAATCCAATTTAGGATTCCACGAAATTATATGTTTCAAGATTAATTATTTTAAAAAGTCAATTTACGTTCTTGCCCATCTAAATTGCAAGACATCTCGCAAACTAAACAATTGTTATAGTCATTTATCAAAAATAATAATAATAATAATAATAATAATAAATTGTTATAGTCACATGGTCCCCAATTATAGGGTTCAAAAATCAAAGGGTATTATAATATTTGTTAATTAATGCCCTTAATAGAATTTAGGAAGAAGGGAGTAGTTAAGTATTTGAAACTTGCCGGTGGCCAGGTGCTGTGAGATTCCGTGAATCATAGAAACTCATCAAGATTCCGCTAATGAGAACAAGACACGTGGATTCCCACGAGATTCCAACAAATAAAGATGTAGCGTTGGATGCAGCGAATGGGGCCGGGGTAGCCTCGTGGAAATTGGAACAGGTGCGCCGCCACACGCCCAACACTTCCCGGCTTAGTCAGCTTCTAAGCTCCGACTCGGCTTTGATTGCCGTGAAAAGAAATATGTGATGTGATAATATAAAGTGTTTATAATATTTAGAATGAATTGCATTTGATTACCTTCGAAGGTTAGAAAATTATTAATTACTATTCTCGTGATTTAAAAATTATAAATTAACTCTCATAGATTTGTGAAATTACAAAATCATCCATTCCGTTAGAATTTTTGACAGAAAAAGATAATATCGTTAATTTTTCAAGTAAACTTTCCATTTTATCTCTATGCTTAGCTATTGTAACTTTAGAGACAAAATGTTTTGGATAATTATGAGATCTTGGAAGGGAGGTTTTTGTAAAATCATATTCCTTCAAACTGTTTAGTTGTAATTTTTTGAATTTAATGCAACATATTTTTTTTTTCTAAAATAATTTTCTGTAATTATTTACGTAATTTTATTTTAAAGAAATTAAAATTAGTTTTTGTTATTAAAATATAATTCATTTAAAAATACTTTTATATTATTTTTGATATAATAATAATTAGTGAAATTTTCACTAATAGTCCCTAAAATTTTTATTTTTTCTCACTTTAGTCCTTCATATTTTAATTTTGACTTTCAGGTCCCTAAACTAATAAATTTATACCACTTTGGTCCTTTGATCAACTTTTTAGCAATTTTTTTGCTGAAAATTTACTTACGTTAGCATCATCCAAGAGAAAAATTGTCATTTAAGTAAGAAATAAATAAAAAAATATTTAAATAAGAGGCCCTAAAAATCATTAATATTCTTAGCACCCATGTGAGCATCAACTTTATTTTCAAAAATTATTTTATAATTATTTCATAAAATTAGAGGAAATTAATTACATAGAATCATTTCAAAAATTTATTACAGAAAAAATTTGCCAAAAAAAATAAAGAAAAGTATACAAAAAATTATTTTTCTAAAAAAATAATTACACAAAATAAAATTAATTGTTTTTAATATTCTTTAATATTAAACGACTAAACTAAAAATAATTACATAAAATTATTTTAAAAATTAATTACAAAAAAAAAGATATACATGTTAGATAATTACGTGGTACTACCTAGGAGATTATAAAATTACTAACCACTCCATTAATGGAATATGCAAGGTCAAAATGGTCATTTAACATTTTTCATTCAAAAACCCAAACGGAATGGATGATTTTGTAATTTTACAAACTTATGGGGGTTAATTTATAATTTTCAAACCAAAAGAGTAATGGTTGGTAATTTCATAATTTTCGAAGGTAGTCAAATGTAATTAACCCTAATATTTATGTTTGAATTTATTAAATCAATTATTTTTATTTGGGATAATTACATCCACAGCCCCTAAGGCTTACTGTTACTATCAAAATGCCCCCTGTGTCTTAAATGACTACCATTACACTTTCTATTGTATAGTTTAATTAATACATAATTATAATTATCCCTTAAATATATGCATATATTACAGTTACATTTTTTGAATGTATACACATATAACAATTACACTGTCTAAACATATGTATATATTATAATTACACCTCATTATCCAATGGCCTACTTGTAATGTTTGGATTTTCAAGAATATAGTGGTAACTATCAAATCTTATTAGGTGTTTTGGTAATTATATTGAACCTCAAGAATACTGAGATAATTATCCATTTTTTTAATCTTATATTATTTTTTTGCAGTGGAAAAGATTTGATGAACTTGTTGAATTAGTTTTTTTATGTTACACTTAAAATAATGATTATATTTCTCAGGATTTTCTTATATTTATAGAATTTTTTTTAAGAGAAGCAATTCTATTCAATTATATATCAATATCAACACATGAATACATTTTAAAAATCAAATACATATACTACACACTAGTGAAATTTTCTAAACTGCCATTCAATAGACAAATACCAATATCTGCACGGTAAATAAGCACTTATACATTACCGTGAGATTGTATCTCTCCTATGAAAAAGTATCACTCACTTTATCTAACCATATATACAGAACTTACAAGTGAAAGAAATTCAATTCAATAGTATACTATTGTCGCTACCCGCCTTCTGTTTGGCAATCTAGACCCTACTTGTGGGTATACAACTCACGGGTTCGGGATTAGGGTAAGCTCCCCGCCTTGGTTTATATATTATAAAATATATATTATAAATAACAAAATATATTTAATAAATATATAATATAATATATTATTGAGAAACTTTAAATTTGATTGAGTTTTATATATATTTTAGGACAAATCTCACTGATAATCCCTAATGATTACAATTTTTCTTACTTTAGTCCTTAATCCCTAAGCTAATAAAAGAGTAACACTTTAGTCTCTTGATCATCTTTCCCGCCAATTTTTGTTGGAAAAATATGTATGCGAGCTGCAATTCAATCCCTTTTTTTCTCTTTTTCTTTTTTTTGCTTGCTTGTTTGCAGCTTTTTTTCCCCTTAATTCTTATAGCTTATAAATTTGTTACTTCATATTAATATTATGTTGACTTATCCCAATTGGTTGACTTCACTATTTATTATCCTTTCTTTACTCATTACTCTTTAGCCCACTACCAAGCCACTTAATTCTCAAAGTTGTCTCACATGCAACTTTTTCGGCTAAAAACTACTTTTTTAAATGGTATGTCTAGCTCACATAAATTTTTTCCTGCAAAAAATGGCCAGAAAGTTGACCAAGGATGAAGTATTGACATCTATTACTTTAGGAAACTTAACGTAACAGATAGGACATTAAGGACTAAAGTAAGAAAAATTATAGACATTAGAGACTATTAAAGACATTTGTCCTACATTCTATTTTTAAAGAATGCTTTTAAAAAAAAAATTATACAATTTTGTAATTATATTATAATATTTTATTATTTTTTATATTGTGTCATATTTAACTAAAAAGTAGGTATGGGTTCTGAATCCTAAAACCCACAAGAGCAGGTAGATACCGGTTGACACATTTAAAAAGACTTTGCGGGGCAAATTCTAGTAATAGTGAAATCCGTCCCTAGCCGCCCTATTGCCAAACCTAATATGAATGACATTTATTTCCAATAAAAAAAAAAAAGAAAACAGAAAAAGATAGAATTGAAGGAATGTAGTGAGCCAAGCCAAGCCAGCAGAAAGTGCATAGCCAACTAAAGTAAGGTGAAAATTTGTTTGATTGGGGCGAGCCAGGACAAGTACACCTCCACCACTAATTTTCCTATCCAACCTGCTTATGTCACCAGAGCTCCACCCTTCACCAAAATATTTTTCCTATTTTTATATTTTATGATATTTTTAGATGATTAGACACCCTGGACAAAATGATTAGATTTTGAGATATTAAATATTTTTTTTTATTCTAAAAGTCCATGATGTGGAAATAATTTACTATAAAGTTGTAAAAATATTGGATGATAATTCAATCCAAGAGTTGAGATGTCATAATTTAAGGTTATTTTTGGTATTTTGTTGAGAAAATAGTTTTCTCCCTTAAATATAAAATTTGTATATTTTAAATGATCTCATTACACCTGATTGAGAAAAAAAAATATCTAATTAATAAACACAATTTTCTGTGTGCTTTCAAATTATCATTTGAACTACGTCGTCAGTAAAACTATGAGAATAATTAATTCAAATCTATAAATAAATAAAAAAACTCAAACCTATAAATGATAGTTAAAAATTACATCTTTTTTATTTGCTATTTTCTTGAAAATTAATAATGAAAAAAATTTAATATATCAGATGATTATTTCGAACAAGAATCATGATAATAAATGAATATTTATTTTAGAAAATAAAAAACAAATAAATTTGTGATAGAGAAAAAATTGTACGAACCTTCAAAAAATCTAAATTATCCCTGCCCCACAGGCCACAGAGCCAGCTCCACGAGGGGCAAAAATGTGAAGTATTATGCCTGTCCCTTTCACCCAAAAGTATGCATCGTCCAAATCATTGGTCCACAGCTTAAAATAGTCCAGAGAAACAGTTCATTTGCTGGGTCATCAAGGGGCATTATTGGTAATCAACTTTCATCAAAGCTAAAAGGCTGCTGCAAAATCAAGATTTAGGGAGTGCCCATATGGAGTTTAGCTCTGTTTAACCCTTCATTAGCCTTAATTAAGTTCCATCTTTTTCTTTTCGTACTTTTTGTTTGTATTCAACTGGCAGTTGTTGTATGCTATGCTCCCCCTTGTTCTTCTCCATCCCACTTTCTCTCTCTGGACTAGATTCTTGAAATTGGTTTATTCTGCAAGTGTTCTTTACAGGGTAATCTTCTTTTCTTTTACTCTTTCATTTCCAGATTGCCATATTAGTTCGTGCTTGCGGGGAATGAATTTATGTGGGTTTTATGCATTAATGTATATATGGGTCTAAAAGGCCTTTTTGTTTTTTTTTGATTTTTTTGTTTTTTAATGTTTTCCCCTCTTTTTCCTGGAATTACAAGAAATATTTAATCATTTAAGGCTTGTTCCATGTTTTATCTCACTGAATTTGGTTACTAACATAATCTTTTTGGGTGTTGCTAGTTCAGGAATTAGATGTCAGCTGTATTCTTTGCATAACCTTTTTTGAGAGTGTTTCTTGATCGCCTGCTTCCTTTTCTGTTTTCTATTTTTGTTTTATTGGAAAAAAAGAGAAAAAAGAGAAAAAGGAGAAACACAAAAGTTTGCCTGTTCTGAATTTGTCATAGATTCAGTGGCAAAGGTGTTCTGTTTCTGAAAGGTTATGCTTTTGTCCTTGTTAGTTATATAATACTGTTGGTTTTGATTCTTTTTATTATCTTTGGCTTGGTAAATCTTTAGATCTCGTTTTTAATTGATGAGCTTCATGCAGAGATTGAAGATTAACTTTAAGCTATTAAAAGATGGATTTGGTGACAAATTATCTCATATAAAAACTAAATCTTCAATTTTGTACTCCAAGAATGAGATAAGTCGACTTTTCTTAACAATTTTGTTGTTAATTATTCGTCGCTGTATGCAGATTAAAAGTATTTTTTGGGAAAAAGAACAAACAAAAGCGGAAAAAAAAAGTAGTACATGGACATGGTATAAACATTTTAAGTTCCCTATCCAAATGAATTCTACTCGTTTTCTTCGTTCCAACTTTCTTCTCCGATGAAACGTTGAAGAAACTTCTTGTTTTATATTTTCTTGTGTTCTTTGTTTGACCTGCATTAGCCCAGATCACCATATGTTTGCTTTGGAATCTTGGAATTATTCATACTTCTAGCCTGAATATTAATCCGATCTAAATGTTATTCAATGTGTAATAGTAACCATACGACATATACCATTGCATTTGGCATACATGGATTCTTTTTCAATCCATAGGTTATTCTTTGTAGGTCATTCTTTGTCTAATCTAGGGAATAAATCAGGAAAAAGAGAAATCACTATCTTCTGTACCTTTATCTCTCCATATGATCTAATCCCTACCCCCTTCCCCGGTTTTCGCCATGAAATGTTTCTTTTGCCCTTTTTCCATAAAAGTCAATTATCCATCCAATCTAGTATAGATTACAGATTCTTGTCTGTTCATTGTTTGTGAAGCAACTTCCACTCCTTCCCAAAACTGTTAATTGAATTTCCTTTCAAGCTCACAGTATTCAGCTCTCAACTTTTCTATTTTCTGAACAATCAAATCTTTCGCCCTCTTTATATTATGTTGAACCGTGTGATTGGACGTGGGGTATCTCTATCCTTATGTTGTATATGCTTTGAAATACAGTTATTTGTTTTTTCCTGTGGGATGAATCTAATGGACTCTGTAATTGGCCACTGGAATTGCATGCCTTTTTTTTTTAAATTGAACTAATCATACTTTGCAATATTATGTTCACTATCAGGTTCTCCCATAAGGATGCACAGTGCTTCTCAAGGCAGCTAATATAATGGATAGGTCAGATACATCAGGTTTTGTAAGTGGTGGAGGAAGTTTATGTATTTCCCGTGTTTTTTTCATTTTACTTTATGGATTGTCCTAGTAGTATTCAGTAGAACTCTTTTATCAGCGTCTCCATCATTCCTTTGAAATAGTATAGGTAATTCTTTAATAAGGTAAGAAAACAAAATGTATTCCTCTTTGTGTGGCGACTTCATTAAGAATACCAACATTAGAGATACTACTCTGCGATTGGACGGCTTTGGATATGGCACACATGAAGCTGCCATGTTCAGAGACAGTCAAACTAATTGTGGTGGTCGGCGTACTTGCTCGAATACTCCCGATGATGTATGCAAGTTAGTCCTTGGATTGGGCCCGACACCAAGTGCATATTCCGATGAGTACAGAGCCAATGGACCGACACCAATATTTAGTCAAGGGCTATCATCTCAACGTGATTCGATTTTGAAACTTGGGCTTTCCGGGAGTGCTGATGCCATGTCCACTGTACTCGATTTTTCAGCTTCTACGCAGTGCCATTTTGATAAACCTCATCAGCTTGATCATGTATCTTCAGATGGTAACAGAGTTATAATTCCTGTTGTTGACGAGGGTTCTACATCGGCCAAGAAATCAGGTGGCTATATGAGGAACCTTATCATGGCACCAGGAATGGAAAATGCTGAAATCTCGCTTACAACAAATCAATCTCAATGCCAACTTTCCCAGCCGAGTTCTAAACCTTCAGCTGTCTCTAATTACTCCATGAGTGCAGTATCTGAGCCTAGAAGTGCTACAGTAACTTCAAGTCAGAGACGCAGCAATTTGAAAAGATGCAAGTTTCCTGGATGTACAAAAGGAGCACGAGGGGCAACAGGTCTGTGCATTGGCCATGGGGGCGGACAGAGATGCCAGAAGCCCGGATGCAATAAAGGTGCAGAGAGCCGAACAGCCTACTGCAAAGCCCATGGAGGAGGAAACAGATGTCAGCAACTAGGGTGCACAAAAAGTGCCGAGGGAAAGACGGATCACTGCATAGCACACGGTGGGGGAAAACGTTGTGAATATCCAGGAGGGTGCACCAAAGCAGCCCGTGGCAAATCAGGCCTTTGCATCAGGCATGGTGGGGGAAAGAGGTGTAACGTCGAAGGCTGCACCCGAAGCGCTGAAGGGCAGATTGGCCTGTGCATATCTCATGGTGGTGGACGACGTTGTCAATTCATTGGATGCACCAAGGGTGCTCAAGGTAGCACCATGTTCTGTAAAGCACACGGTGGTGGAAAGAGATGCATATTTGCAGGCTGCACCAAAGGTGCCGAAGGGAGCACACCACTCTGCAAAGGACACGGCGGTGGAAAACGATGTATGTTCGATGGTGGTGGTATATGCCCAAAAAGTGTACATGGAGGTACGAATTTCTGTGTTGCACACGGAGGAGGGAAAAGGTGTTCTGTCCCAGGCTGCACCAAAAGTGCCCGTGGCAGGACCGATTGTTGTGTGAAACACGGAGGGGGAAAGCGATGTAAGTTTGAAAACTGCGGAAAGAGCGCTCAGGGTAGCACAGACTTATGCAAGGCCCACGGTGGTGGAAAGAGGTGCAACTGGGGAGAGGGTAAATGCGAAAAGTTTGCAAGGGGAAAGAATGGTCTTTGTGCTGCACATAGCAGTTTGGTTCTTGGGCGGGAGACGAAGAGAGTAGGAATGATCGGGCCAGGGCTCTTTCACGGATTGGTGCCTTCTGCTGCCTCTACTGGTACATGTACATCGTCAGGAGTAAGTGCGATATCAGATTCGATCATCTCGCTTGAAAACCCAGTTAAACGGCAGCAGCTCATACCTCCGCAGGTATTGGTTCCTTTGTCGATGAAGACCTCATCATCTTATTCGAGACCATTGGGTTCTGAGAAGCAGCCGGAAAGGAGCAGTGGGGTTGACAGTGGTGGCAATGAGGCTGGAAAGAGCTTTGATTTTGTGGTTACTGAAGGAAGAGTCCATGGTGGTGGACTTCTCTCCTTGCTTGGTGGAAATCTCAACAATGCAATAAATGGGGCTTGAATTGGGTCTATCACAACCTCTAGTTGTGGTTTTATTTCATTTTCTATGTAATTCTTAATATTTGGACTTGTGTAAATGCTTGATAAAGGGCATCTAGCCATGTAATATTATTGTTAAATGCATTTGAATGTTCAATACAAGTTGTAATTATGAATAATTCTGTGGGTTTCCTATTTGGTTACAGTTTTAACTTCTAACCAATTATGGCCTCTACCTCTTTCTTTCTTTCTTTCTTTCTTATATATATATATATAGAGAGAGAGAGAGAGAGAGAGAGAGACTAGCTTAGCACTCCCTAAAGTTTGATTTGATAACAAAGGTATTCCCTATGATTTGGGAAATCACAGTAGCATTCTCGCTATTAATTCGACCAACGAAAATTTTTTATAGAACCTGTATAAACATTACAATTAAGTCATTCTGAATTTAACATATTCAATAAAATATTACAAATAAATATCCTGTTAATTCAAAGACATAAAATTTTATGGTAACTTTTTTAAGTATGGGGAATGTTTTTGTAATTAAGCCATGGGACGTAATAGGTAATTATTCTATTGGAAAAATAGTGAGGCCAACATCTAATGGAGGAGAAAATAACGTAATTCCATCCTCTACTAATAGCAGTATATATATATACTAGGCAATACACACTACGGGGTTTCAAATTATGGCGCAAAAGCGAAACGGAGAAGAAACGAATGCTTCGTGCTAAATTCACAGTTCTTCGCTTCAATTTCTCTGCTTTCGCTCACGATCTGCGTCTTCACATTCAATTACAGCTACATCAAAAGCTCTGAATATCAGGTAACATCATAGCACATGATGATATTTCGTTCCATTTGCGATGTCTTGCGCTCTGTTCTTAATTGGAACTTGAAGTTTATCGACGTGCGTTTTGGATTTTGATTATTCATGTGCTTTAATTTTGAACCGTTTGCTCGATTTTTAGTTTTTACGTACCGAAATTTTCGCGAACTGATGCTTTTGAAGCCTCTGTAATGATTCTTTCTGAAACTTGTTTGCTTCATTTATTGCCAGTTTGAAAACCTAGAAATGGCGCGCATTCGCTTCACTTACGCGTATATGCACTCTCTTAAAATTTACCTCACTCGCTACTTCTATTGCTTGATTTTCTCTGTGTCAATCAATTATTACTGATATTTTTTTTTCGGTCTATTTACTTAATTACTCAGAATTTTTTAGGTAAAGATTTCAAATTTTCGTTCAGTTTGAAAATTTTCAGTATATACACAGTGAAAATTACTTATTTTTTCGGTGAATGTGATCTAATTCTAGATTCGATAATCAATTGCAGAAGGTTTCCATGGAAAACCCACGCAGCTCCAAAGCTACTAAGCTCAAGTCCACAGACGACGTCTTATCACCCATCAACATGTTAAATTTCGCCTGTGGACGCCACTACAGTTCGGTGTTTGATCCATACGCATCCGACAGCTCGGATTCTCCATCTCCGCTGATGAAATATCTTCGCTCTGCCGATCCGGCAGCCCTTGTCGATTCCCCTCCGGTGTTCCTTACGCCGGTAAAGGTCGAGGAGGATGTTATTGTTATGGATGGAATTCCGGTGCCAAAGTCCAGCAAAAAATGCAGTGAAGTGAAAACGAGGTTACCGCTGATGTCTAGTTCTGTCGTTGGCGGCTCTGCTGGCGGTTTGAATTCAACTTCATCGGGTGCTGGTGCTAGAGGAAACGGGAATGATAATAGCAAATCCCACAAGCACAGACTGTGTCGTTTTTGGGGGACTGGTGGTACTTGCCTGTTTGGTTCTGAATGCCAGGTCAGTTGCTCTGTGTGCGCGCGTCTGTGGATGAGTGGGTGGTTTGATGAATCCCACGGTTCTTATTTTCATTTTAAGATTTATCTTTCAATTCATGGCTCCACGACTCTGAGAAGGGGAAAAAGAAAAGGAAAAAAGAAAAAAGAACACACAGATAAGAACAAACAACACAATTAGTCTTGGTAGGTCAAACAACGATTTTAATATGTTCTTGATTTCAAATAACAGTTTGCACACGGCAAAGAGGAGCTGCGACCTACTCGTTCCTCATGCAAGATCCAACTTGAGGTATGAAAACTAGTAAATAAAATCTTTCTTCTTTTCTTTTCCCATTCTCTTTTTTCCATAAAAAAAATCATGAATAATCTCGAGTGATAACTATTGAATTAGTGGCAGTTTTATAGCACGTAATTTCTTGTATGTTTCCGGATACTCTTGCAATTTGCTCTGGCATAGATCTTCAACTTGAACAACAGCTTAGAGGGATTGAGTTTATTATCATATGACACAACATATCCCACAATTAACCCGCTCAAAGCAAAAGCAGCAGCTGCAGCAGAAACAGCCTCCATATTGCCATCAGTATCCATCGGAATAGTCCCTACATCACCCGTCAAAGTCAAGCCACCCTCTGAAATCCCTAATACTAATGCACCCAAATCTGATTGGACTCCTGAGGATGATGGGATTGAGGTCTCTTTGCCTTCTGGTGAAAAGAATCCCTCTAAAAAAGATGTGAATGATTATATTGAGAAGGTGCTCTATGAGACTAATTCAAGTAAGAGATTGCCTCTGTTTGCGGAAATGTGACCTACAGTTGGTTGATTGGGTATCCATTTGCTGAAGGGGATCCAAATTTTGTAGAAAAAATGACTGGCTTTTGGCGACTAAATGGAAATAACGAAGAGTTACTGTAAATGCTACTGATTCAGCATTCAAATTGAATAATTGTCGTGCTCTTGTTTTACATACGTTCTGGAATATCAAGTTGGTTATTAGATTGTGCTGCGGTTGAATAATACAAATGTAGTACTAAATAGCATTTTGATTTTCTACTAACCTGTGCACTGTTTTGGACCTAAATCCCGTGTTTGTACCTTGAATATTGTTTGAAAAGAGAAAGCACCGAAACAAAAAAACACACATCATTGTGGTTGTTGTTGTTATTGTTGTTGTTGTTGTTCTTCTTCTTATTATTTAGATATATTCTTATGCTTTATCTGAATTTTGGATTTTAGTGAACAATGTTAAGATTTTTCTTCAATCGTTCTGCATGTTTTAAATAATTTCTTATTCAATTTTTTTTTTCTCTAACTAAAATCTAGAATTCAAGTTTGTATAAACAAAATGTACTAAGATTTTAGGTAAATATTGAACCAGAAGATTGCCTGCCTCTATGTTTTGTTTTTGTATATATATGCACACGCCCATATAATTTATCTCAAGTAGAGTTCAAAATCAAATGTGTATTCTATGCTTTACACGCCTGCCATGGCACGAAACTAGCATGAATCCCTTACTGAAAAAGAAGACAAATAACACCGCGTCTTGACGAGATCAAGATATTAAATTTCTAACGAGACTAGGAATATATAGAGTATTTTTTTATATCTCTAAACAATTTTTAGATTCAAGTCTCTAAGTTCAAATAGTTTCAACTAAGCTTCTAATTTGTTTCTCATTATTATTGTTCTTTCCATTATCATTGGACAGGTGGGTTGAAATGAATCCTTGCATGGTAAAAAATTATTGCAGCAAAATCCAACCACCAAGTATTAAACGGAATGAGTTAATTTGATTTCATGACATATAAATGGAAGGAAAATACCTTTCTTTTCAAACTAAGCTTTGCGCTTCTCACAATCCTTCCTTTTATATCTCGTCTTATGACAACCAACATCTAATATTTTTATCATCATTGCTAGTATCAGCTTCTGGTTTCATTTTATATGGTGATTTGTAACCCTTTCCTTCATTTTTTTTAGGGTTTTTTTCCCATAATGACCTTGTGATGTCATGTGGATTGTTTACAATCCCTTTTGCTTGATTCTCTCTCTCTTGAACACATAGAGATAAGTTCATTAATGGTCCACTTATTTCTCTGAGTGCCGTAACTCATATTAGATAGACCATATTCTATAGGAAGAGAGTTGAGATCGAATTGTACAAAGAAAGATTCTGAAATGACCATGATTCTAAGTTGTTCTGCAATATTATTCATTTCCATTGTGTGCTCATGCAAGCCACTGACCCCTCATATTTTTTGCTCGTCAAAGTTGCCATAAGTGTACTTGCCAATAGGGCTGTCAATGGATATTCGAAAATTCGATTACCGTTCGCATTCGTATTTGTTTATAATAAAAATTATTCGTATCCGTTTAAAGCGGATATTATCCGTATTCGATTAGGAGATATCCGATTATAAACAGATACGAATATGGTAATCATATATTCGATCCGTTTAATATCCGCTCCGAATATATATCCGATTGATATATCTGTTTATATATTCGATTATATCGTTTTCATATGGAATGAATAATATTTAAAATGTTATTATATATATACGATATTCTATGAATAAATGCATGTATTTTGTATATATTAAACAATATTTTTTAAAAAATTATACATACTATATTATTGTACGTAATATATTTTAACATTTTCTAATGTATTTTAAATATCGTGTATAATTAGATTATGGATTTTTAGTCTTTTTATCTCACAAGTTGTATTTGTTGGTCTTACTAAATTGATTAAACCAATCGGATATGGATATAGATACGGATATCCAAAAAATATATATATTTGAATAATAGGCATAAAAAATAGCATTTAGATATGGATACGTATACGATTCGAATAATTACAATTGAGTACGGATATTCAAAAAAGCATATAACTATAAATGGATACGGATATATCCGAATTCGTTTAATATTCGCCGGATACGGATACGGATATTATTTTTAATATCCGCCAGTAAATGGATACGGATATCCGTATCCGATAAATTAATCGGATACGAATATGAAAACAGTGTATCCGATCCGTTTAATATCCGTTTACACCTCTACTTGCCAATGCCTTCACAGAAGCTTTAAATTGTTGCTCAACACACTTCAGATGTACAATATACTTACTAATTATGTGACAACACAATCAGTCACTTCCTTTTTCTTTTTATTATTTATTCTTATTTTTTAACACGAGATGTAATAGTTTTTATGTCTTTGAATCCAAAAACAAATTGCAACATAGTCATAAAGAATAATTACCTTTGAATTTTAAAATTTTACAATCGCGAATCTCATGGCCTCTTCCTTAAAGTGGAATCATGATGATGAATCACTTTGGTGACCATCTTTTAAGCTTTAAGCCTTGTTAATACATAATTTATAGTTAATGCCGAAGAGACACTAAAATCAAAATCAAATATTCAACATGCACAGAACAATAAAATAAATCATGTTGAAAGATTTTAGGCTTGATAAAAATAAGTCAAGATACATGCAATGGTGATTGCATATATACACGCCTAAATATTGCTTCATTGTCACCTTAAAATTCATAACTAGTAGCCAGCTTACAAATAAACTTATACTTATATATGGCTCTGATACCATATGTTAGAAAACATATAGGATTTTAAGCTCATTCTATAAACTAAACAACTGTTAGAAACTTACCTCGTTCCATTATATTAATGAAAAAACACCTTGATCCATTATAAAACCGTGAGTAGAATATTACTCCGTGGGGATAATAACCTCAATCGATGAACCTTGTTCAATAAGCTGTCAGAGAATGGATCTTTTTTATCTATAAGTTTATTACGTTAATCATCTTCGATTTAGTATTGTTGTCTTACAGTATTCTAGAAAACTTGTGCCTCCACACTCCTAACTCTCTGTAATGTTTGTGTTTACTAAAGATGGGAAAACTCACAAACTCAACTAAGTTGGTCCCCCTTTGTATAGGACGCCATAATGATCCCAACAAATGAAGGATCATGAACTAGAATTAATAATATGCTCCTTCATTTAATATAGGAGATATTTAACATGTGTACATATCATTTGTTTATGAAGTCCACATGATACAAGTAAATATATTTGTTCTAATAAAAATTGGTGTAATTGAGGTGAAACATAGCTTTCAATTATATATTAATAGTTGGAACAACTTCTAAATTTTTAAATTGTGCTGCGTTGCACTATTTTTGGATATTTCTTAATCTATGATGTCCTTTTGGATAACTCAATATGTCTGAGTACTCGAAGGACAAATTTTTATTCTTAAATATGTGATTAGTAGATTGTGATTCGTGCGATTGATGTCATTTGATGTTTAACTAGTCCAATTAAACACTTGAGCAATTTAACTTGCACCGTTAAGTACTTAAATATGATATCATTAGGCATTTAACCAGTGCCTTTGGAAACTTTATTTATTTATTCATTTATTTATTTTTTATTTTTGGAGAGTGGTGCCTTTGGAAACTTGAACAATGCAATATTAGGTTAGGATTTTCTTTTTCAAAATGATATTCCATATTTTATTTCATATTTTGAATGCATGACAATTATCTTAAGTTTTTTCTTATAAAAACATAAAGTTGTAGATACCATACACTTGACAAATATCAGCATAGTAAAATATGATATGAAACACGAATTGGAATAAAAAATTCAAAGTATCCCCATGTTAACTAATGTCAAAATGGACGATAATTCTTACTGTTTTTCCCTTTATTACAAAAGTTTAGGAGTTTTAATTATTGAGTAAATATTTCTAGAAATGAATAAATCATTAGGACTTGAAAAATTACAAATATTTATAAAGAAATAACAAGTATTTCCATTCAATATTTTCTTCATAATTAAATATAAAATAATCGAAGGGTTTATTAATATGTAAATTAATATATAAAGTACACTCGTTACCCATATTTGGCAAAATCACTTCAAGATGACTGATTTCAAAATGAGACATTTATCTCATATCTTAGGTGGATCAATTTTTCCTGTCCCCCACAAAAGGATAACGGAATATTGGATCAGCAATGCCCTCTCCAACCACAGAAACCCATAGTTCTCCAAAAAGGAAAGGGAAAAACACCCCATGTCAGCCATTACACTGCCCTTCCCCCTCCTGTCTTCCTCTCCCATCTCTTACCCTTCCTCCAATTCCAAAAAATTCAAATCTTTCAGACCACCCAATGCCACCTCACAACAAGTCTCCCTGGACTCATCCACGCCCAGGAAAAACCCATCTCCCTCCGAACCGTTCAGTAAGACCGGCGTCATTGTTGTCGGCGCCGGGCTGGCCGGCTTAGCGGCCGCGACTCGGCTCCAAGCTGAGAACATCCCTTTCCTCCTCGTCGAAGCCTCCGACTCCGTCGGGGGCCGCGTTCGTACGGATTGCGTTGACGGGTATACCCTTGATCGCGGCTTCCAAATCTTCATCACGGCGTATCCAGAAGCTCAAAAGCTTCTGGACTATGATGCTCTTAATCTCCAAAGATTCTACTCTGGCGCTCGTGTCTTTTACGATGGTCGCTTCCACACCGTAGCAGATCCCCTGCGGCACTTTTCGGACGCGCTCCAGTCTCTGACCAATCCCATCGGTACGGTCATTGATAAGTTGTTGATAGCATTGACTAGAATTAGGGTTTTGAGCCAGTCGGATTATGAGATTTTGACTGCGGACGAGGTAAAGACGATTGACTTGTTGAGGAAAATCAGGTTTTCGGATTCGATCCTGGACCGATTTTTCAGACCATTTTTCGGTGGAATTTTCTTCGACAGGCAGCTTGAAACAACTTCCCGTCTGTTCAATTTCGTGTTTAAATGTCTTGCTCTTGGCGATAATACACTCCCGAAAAACGGCATTTCTGCAATTCCTGAACAATTGGCGGGTAAATTGAATCCAAGTTCGATTATGTTAAATTCAAGGGTAGTTTCCATTGATTACGAGTCCGAGGACAGTATAAAAATGAATTTAGAAAGTGGAGAGCTGTTGAGGAGTGATCTTGGAGTGATACTAGCAATTGAAGAATTTGAAGCTGTCAAGCTTTTGGCGGGAAAAACGAACCGGGGACAAGTGAAGGAGCCAGTTCGGAGCACAGTGTGCTTGTATTTCTCCGTTGATAGTAACAAGGTTCCAGTTAAAGATCCGGTGTTGTTTCTAAACGGGTCGGGTCGAGGGATTGTGAATAACATGTTTTTCGCAACCAACGTGGCTCCTTCTTATGCCCCTCCTGGAAAGGCTTTGGTGTCTGTATCACTTATCGGGTTGTATGACGATGTGTCTGATGAAGAATTGGTCGAACAGGTGGGGGAAGAGTTATCGGGTTGGTTCGGCAAGGCAGCAGTGAGGTCGTGGAGTTTCTTGAGAACGTACAGGATAGGTTTTGCGCAACCAAACCAGTGCCCACCTACAGATTTGATGAAGGATCCAAGACTGAAGCCTGGTTTGTATATATGTGGGGATTATGTGACTAGTGCAACGTTTGATGGAGCCTTGGTTTCTGGGAGGAGGGCTGTGGAGGCTTTGTTGAAAGATAGAGCAACACTTAAAGTATGATCTTTCCAACTTTTGAAATGGTAAAATGTTCTCTGCAAGTATGTGAACCAATTCTTTTGTATGTAGTTGTTTTTATTGAATATGTGTTCATATTTCCGTGAAGGTTGCTAATTCTTTCATACTTGATACAAGAGTTACATGAGAAATACGTGGGTGGTAGCTATTACTGTAGATATGTTTGGTTACATACTCCCAGACTGAACGGTCTCTCGGTTACTTGCTCCGAATGGAGCTAATGGGGAATCACATATTCATCACAATGTTAGTGTATTTGATACTCGGTATATTAAATCTTCTGCTTAGCATAACTATCAAAACTCCCCTTGAGGTTTCATAATTGCAATTACACCTTAGAAAATTCTGAAACATGACAAGTAAATCCCCATGTACAAGGAAGTGTAATTGTAGTTAAGCATAAATTCAGGAGGTATAATTGCAATCATGGATAAGCAATAGGCTTGTGATGGTAATTATCCAAACTTCAAGCGATGTTCTGATAATTATGCCAAACCTCAAGGGTGTGAAGGTAATTAATCAGCTTAGATATAAAAGATGGTTTACATGTTATTTGTAGCAATAAGCTGCATAGATCTCCAAGATTTCCATAAATGTTGGCTTATATTCTCAAGTTTCCAGTTGATGTTGTTCTGTGGGAAGGACATAAGCCTGGCAGAACAAGCTTTGCATATGATAAAATCCTTCAGTCCGAAGTGTAGTGGCGCCCAATGTGGTTGAGATGCTGTTAATTTCAATCATCAAAACTCCATGGAACTTCAAAAGTTTTCACTTCTTCAATCACCTTTGCGCTTGCGATGGTTTCCTTCACCCCTTCCATCAGTTTTATGCACTAAATCTTATTGGATCAATTTATACATAGTCAATGGTCATTACTAACTACTAAAATTATTATCAACTGATTTATCTGGTTTTGTGCCTTTAAATTTGAAGTCCACGACAAGCATTTTGGTATGGAGGAATGAAGCAGGAATATGATAGGTTTTCTTGAGTCCATTTCAATACGCTATGATTTAAAAACTGAAATTCTCATTTCCATAGAAATGCTTATTCGTATTGACATGGGATCAGCCGTTCCTTTCCTTTCACACAGTGTGAATATTAGATTTTCCCAACAAATTAGCAATAGATAATAATTTTTTAATTATAAAACTACCTTTCATAAAATTAAACAATCTTAGAATTTCTACATGGCTCTAGACTTCATTTATTTATTTATTTCAAAAGGTTATTTATTTTAAAAATGCGTACTTATTAGAAAAACATTTATTTATTTAAAAGTTCCTTATCTATCTGAAAAATAATTATGTATTTAAAAAAAGTAACTTATTTGATAAAGTATTTGTTTATTTAAGAAATAATACTTTATTTTAAAAAAATCTTATTTATTTAAAATTACTAGTTATTTAAAAAATAATTAGGGTGCGTTTATCTATGTTTTGGCAAAAGAGTTTTGTTTAGGGAAACTTAATGCCAAACATTAATGATTTCACATTGTGTAAAATACCCTTAACGTTTATCCCAAGTTTGATAGGCCAAATTAGCATCAATTATGGTGGGTTAAATACTAAAGATGGTTGTTCGTTATGTGAGAATAAGAAGGCGGGCCAGCCCGATTAGTAAATGCAGCCTGATGGATTTTGGTGATTAGCCTACTTTTTATCTCCGCTTACACCCACTGATTAAGGCATTATTTGGTGATGCAAATTACAAAAAGATCCCCCTTGCAAAAGAGAAGGTAATGCTTGACCAGTTAGTTTGGGAAGATTTTTTTTTCTTTTTTAATGAACTATTACTATTAAATAATTTGTTATCCAGAATATCAATATTTTATTGAAAATAATAAGTAATTTTTTAAATAATAGAAGGTCAAAAGTAGTTTTTTTTTTTTTGGGTTCGTCATGTAAAATGCATAAAAATAACCCTATTACAAAACATAATGATAAACTAATTATAAAAAATAATAACAAATTTTTTCTTTAATTTTTCTTTTTTAATATTGATTTCTAATTTCATTCTTCCAGATTCAGCATCTCGAAATTCATCTTTCGATCATGTGATTTTGCATAATAAATTTAAGTAAAAATATTCAATAATTAAGAGATATTTATCATTATTAAAAATAAATTGATATTCTTAGTAAAAAGAAAATTTCATCATATGTATCGAGTGTGCCACAATTACTAGTTTATATTAATTTCAATTATTAACAATTACTTATTTCTTGAAAAATAAAATAAACATTTTGAATGGGCATTTTCTTGTGTTGCGGCCGGGGGAGTTGAATATTCACAATTTTCAATTATGTGGGCCCTATGAGTGAAAACCCAAGAAAAAAAAAAAGCCTTATAAAGGATATTTCGATAAATTAACTTATAATATCATGTAATATTTCCTATCAAACATGCCTACAAGATATAGTAGAATTTGTTAGGATTTGTAATTGGGTCAACAAATCTCCCCTACTTACATTAAATTAGCATTTTAATCTACTCTAATATCTAACGGGCTAAATTGTATTATTTGAGCTAAATACCTTATTAAACACCACCTTAAACAATATCACATTTTTACCTTATAACCCTAACACATTTCATCCAATCATTATAATATCATATAACAATCATAACCAATCATTAACTTTGCATACATATGTATAATATGAATTTTATAATTATAATTATGTTAAAAATATATTATTATTATCAAATTTGTTCCAACTACCAAGACAAAAAGTAATTCATTAAAAATTTATAATAAAAATTGCCCCCTTCCAAAACATAACAAAGTATTACTTCATTCCCCAAAGTGTTGGCTACCTGTTACTTAAAATATAAACAGACATTCGTCATATTCCCCAAACTCAATTTCAGAACAAAATTCTTCAAATCCTATTTCCCAAAACTTTCTCTAAAACGTACAGCAATATTACCTAGTTTATTTAAAAAATATTTATTAATTCATAAATATATTTTTTTATTGAAAAAAATCTATTAAAGATAATTTGGTCATTTAAAATATTTCCAATTATCAATTATGACACTGAAATCAAGTCAGGAATGATGATATCATTCTTTTCCGGATCTCTGTGCGTATTACTTGTAGGAAAAGTAATAGTTAAGTCATTCCTTTTTCATTTCCATTACATTCCTAAAATCATTTCGTTTCTATCTAATTCTATTTTTGCATACCAATCATGCTGCAAGTGTTTGCATTTTACTATTAAATATATGTCATGTTTGCATCCATACCGTCCTTATCGGTGCCTATAAAAAGCTGTCATTTGTTGTGTAGTTGGTCACGTAATACAAGCAAAAGATTGTAAGAGGAGTTGTAATTGACTTCTAAACCTTGTTGGCATAACCGGTAACGTGAGATCATGTCTTAAAGCTACTTCAAAAGTTTGTTTTCAAATGAAAACAACTTTAGCAAAGATTATTCAAAAAAAAAAAGAAGAAAATATTAAAACTTTTGATGATGTGAAGTCAATAATGAGAAAGATGATATTCATGAGAATCTACACTCAGGCATTGAAAAAAAAAAAAAAAAAGAAAGGATAGAAGGGGTGAGCACGGGACGGGAGGAGCCGGAATTTTGCATGTCCCAGTCCTATCCCGATTTTGATTCGGGATACAAGAATGTGTCCTCGTCTCGGTTTTGATTTATCCCGATTTTGTCCCGTCCCGAAAAAATCGGGATGGATTCGGGACACGACTTGTTAATTATCAGTTAAAAAAAATTAATTATCAATTAAAAAAAAAAAGAAATAAGATATCAAACCAAAACTCAAAATCAAAATATTGAATTCTATATTTTTAATGTATTCTACATGACATACGGCAAAAAAACATTTATTGTTCCACAAGAATAGCTCGCTGTACGAACTAAAATATTGACCTACTGAATTTGCTTGGAACAAAGCCAGTCTCAACTTCCAAACTACAGAAAATATATATTTATATGTTATAATGATAAAAATAATAAGGGAAAATTGGGTTCTAAGTTGAGAGATGAAATTGGCTAATAGGCTTTAATTTAAAGTTTAAATTAGGCTTAATTTTATTAAGAAAAAGTAGGCTTAATTACTTGTTTCATATTATATATGTTTATATATTATTATGATATATTATAATCATAATAATAGTAATAATAACTAATAAATAAATAATAAATAAAATTAATTGAGATGGGATGGGACAGTCCTGATTTTTTGACAGTTGTCCTGGTCCCGCCCCAATTTTCAATAGGAACGATGATTTTTGTTCCTGTCACATCCCGATACTCAATTGGGACAAGATTTTCCTTTTCAATTTTTTGCGTCGGGACGGCCGTAACGTCCTGTCTCATGCTCACCCCTAAAGGGTAGTAAAAAAAGAAAGAGGACTAGTAATATAGAAAACTATATGAAAGACAAAGTTGGAATAGATTAATCCCAACTTAGTGTACAAGCATATATGCATGCAAAGTCAAAAGAGATGGCATGAAACTAACATGACAATTGCTCTGTGGGGTTATGATAGTGATATTCCACTAAATGCTGTGAATTTACCCTATTTTTAGTTTGCAATTATTGGGATAGCCACCATTTGCAATGGGTATATTGGACCTACTTAATATGCACTAACATTTCCTTCATTAAGAGAAGCTAAAACAAAAGTTTAGTTGATCATTGATTTTTTTTTTCATACTACATGGGTTGAGATTGATTGTACAATTATAACTAATGATTGGATTGGTAATAGGCATAAATCTTTGATTATTTTCTTGGTGTCCTTTTGTTAATTAAATATGTTGATATTTCAAGTATAGAAGCGAATCCTGAGAATTTGTGTAATATTTTTGTTGAAATTGTTGAAATAGTTGGTACTAAAAATATTGTGCATGTGGTTACTGATGATGCAAGTAATTGTAAATGTGCCGGAAGATTGATTTTCAAAAAGTATCCATCAATATGCTAATCTCCTTGTATTGCTCATTGCATCAATTTAATTATGAAAGACATATCTGAGATGCATCTTGTTAATGAGGTGGTGATACTTGCTTCAAAGATTATGACTATCATAAGTGGTCTCGTTTTGACGCAACATTCATAGCTTTGAAAAGTCCTTATAACTATAAAGAACATTTGCAAGCAATGGTTACAAGTTATGGATTTAAAAAGTTTTTGAATTCGGCTAAAGAAAAAGAAGTTAGACAAATTACTCTAGATGAAAAATTTTGGAATAACTGTTTAATAATTTCAAAGATCATGGCTCGATTATGAGTTCATTGCATTTTGATTCCGATCAAAAACCTTCTTTAGGTTATGTGTATGAGGGTACGTGAAGGTTATTAAATGCATAAAAAGAATTGTTTTGCAACAAAGAGGGGTGGTGAATACATTGATAAAATTAATGCAAGGTAGGACAAAATGTTATGCAACAACCTTTATGAAGATGCCTTTTCGTTAAATCCTATTTTTCAATATGATCTAGAAACTCCTAAGTGATAAAAGGACATCAAAGTAATAAAAGCACTTCTTGATGTCATTGAAATGCATCTTCCGAATGTGACAACTATGATAGAGGAGGTACCATGTTTGGGAATGTCAAAAAAGTTTTGGGAGGGCATTGACTTTGAAGAATTCAAAAAGCACCCGCCCTACTCAGTATTTTCAGTTAACTAAGCATTCTAAGCTTTCTTATTTGTTTTATAATATTTACGAAAAATTGCAAAATTGGTCCTGTAATTTAGGCCTACTTAGGACTTTATCTTATTGGCTTGAAAATTGATCCTGTATCTTTTTATTTTCTGGCAATTTTGGTACTTCAAGCCCAAATTGGGCTATTTTGTCAGTTCGTATCTGATGTGTTACACATATTATACACGCAGCCTTCTCTATTTTTCCTGATAAATATGTGAAATTTCTACATCATTAAAGAAAATGCGAAAATTGGCTTTTTTTTTTTTAAGTAGAAATGCGACTTTAAAAATAAGAAATTAAAAGTGGCAAATAAAATTAAAAATCCCAAATTTGGATGCTTGAAAAGAAACAGAAGTTTGGAGACTTTGGATGACTATAAATCAGAAGAAAATGAGAGAGAAATAGAAAATTCTATTTCAAATGGCCTTGGAAGACAACCAATACACGTGAATAGCCCACCACAATATAGTAAGATTCTCTTCTTTTTGTTGTTTTCTAATAAATTTGAATTTTTTTTTTTTTTTTTTTGTGTTTTTAACTGTTTGTCAATGAAGGATTTTTCGAATGGTCCCACCCATTTTTTGGATTAATGGCTCCCTTTTCCATTGTCTGTTGTCCTTTATTTTTATTTTTATTAATTTTTTTTTACAGGCCCTGAGAGTAGATGCATTTCTATGGTTATTTTTGGAAAAATTGCAAATTTAGTCTATTATCTATTGCCTTTTTTGATTTTGGTCCATTATTTTTTGGGGTGTGCAAAATTGATCCTTTAACCTGTAAATTTTTGCACATTGGGTCATTTTTTTGCAAAATTAGTCTATTGGGCTGTGAAAGTTGAAATTGAGCCCATAAATTGCTGATGTGGCTTCAATTAGGCCTGAGTTTCGGGCTTCTTCACCTTTTTGTCCAAGTAAGTTGCCACGTCTACATCAAATGAAGGGTCTTTTTATTCTTTTCTCCCTCTTCTCATTTTTTCTTCCAGACAGGCAGTTTCTTTATTCTATTCTTCCTC
Source organism: Handroanthus guayacan (assembly GCA_014898755.1). Taxonomy (NCBI): domain Eukaryota; kingdom Viridiplantae; phylum Streptophyta; class Magnoliopsida; order Lamiales; family Bignoniaceae; genus Handroanthus; species Handroanthus guayacan. The sequence continues at coordinate 144,628 of JACFYI010003308.1, read as the reverse complement.
TCTTTTTCTTCCATTCTTCTTCTCTTATCCCTTTTCCTTGAATTTTTCAAAGATGTAATACCTAGCTTCAACTAACTTAAGATGTTCATGGTTGCAAGTGGACTGTTATTGCGGAGATAAATGCTTGATGCGAACTTCTTAGACTGGGCAAAATCCAGGAAGAAAGTTTCTATCATGCCCAATAAACAATGTAAGTTCTATTCTTTTCCTATTTTCATAGTGGGTTTGGGATCTATTTCATGATTTCTTGAAT
>JACFYI010003308.1:89883-105637 GCA_014898755.1 Handroanthus guayacan | reverse complement strand
TCTCTCTCTCTCTCTCTCTATAAATACCACCTATATCGTCTCCCAATATAATCCTCACAAATTGATCTTATACTAAATTTTCATTAATATTCCAAATATAATATATATACACACTTGTGTTGCATATATATCGTGGGCTGGCTGCTGATCATATATCAATCATCATTAATGGGGGATCATAATAGTTTGAACTTGCCACCGGGTTTTCATTTCTACCCGACAGATGAAGAGCTCGTGGTCCATTTCCTCCACCGTAAGGCGGCGCTTTTACCTTGCGATCCCGACGTAATCCCGGATCTTGATCTTTATCCCTATGATCCTTGGGACTTGGATGGTATATATGTATATGTATATTATTTTATCTTTAATCTTGCTTAATTATGTATTAATCAGGTATAATTAGCTGGATTATAAATTAATTATGTGTGCACATATATGTATATATGTATGTATAGGTAAAGCAATGGGTGAAGCGAACAAGTGGTACTTTTACAGCAGGAGGACACAGAGCAGGATAACTGGGAGTGGGTACTGGCAGTCTATTGGAGTTGAGGAGCCTATTTATTCGAGTGGGAGCGGACAAAAAGTTGGCATGAAAAAATATAATGCGTTTTACATAGGTGAGCCATCACAGGGTGTTAAAACCAACTGGATAATGCAGGAATATAGGCTGTCTGATTCCTCTTCCACCAGTAGATCATCATCAAGAAGAAGAAGTTCCAAGATTAACGTAAGCCCATTAATATCCAATGCTAATTAATTTCCATGTTACACCCCTAATTTAGTTTATTCTTAGTGAACTCTTAAAATATTTTATAACATGTTTAGGAGCTTGTAAGATGACGAAATTTTTTAAAATGGGACTCATAAGATCCTAAAAAATGTTATAAGTTCTTTTGAGAACAGTGAGAAGTTTCTAACTTATTTTGAAAATTTTAATATAAATTTATTATTTTAATTAATTTGATTAGAAATCTTCATCATTATCTCTTATTATAAGCGTCAAACACATCAACAATTTATTTGTATAATAAGATCTAACTACTTGTAAGTTACAAAAATATTGTGTAAGATGTGAAAGGTTTTGAGATATTTTAAAGAAGTTTGATGATCAAACATTATTTTAATTTTATTTTTTATTTGTATGCAGGATTATAGCAAATGGGTTATTTGTAGGGTGTACGAACGCAACTGCGATAGCGACGATGATGGTGGGACAGAACTTTCTTGCTTGGATGAAGTTTTCCTGTCATTGGATGATCTCGATGAAATTAGTCTGCCAAATTAGTTAGGTCCAAAGATAGACGAAGAAGAAATTAGCTATACATATAGCTAGCTTTGATCACTTGTGTTTTGGGCTTACTAGGAAATGTTGTGACAATTTTCATTGCAAAGTAATGTAATGTGACCTTTAAATGCAAAACCTAAGTCTATATATGTGTGACATGGATTAATGTTTTATGCAGCAAATATGCAAAAAGTGACACGTGGAATTATGTTCTTAAGATCCATGCAAAGCCAACCACAAGAATTCTACATAAAAATAAGATGAATCAAAACGGTAGCTGATGATACAGTGACCCACTGTTGCTTCAAAAATGTGTACACTTGATGGTTCCTTTGCTGATGATTTTGTTTGGGGGTTTCTCACGTGCAGAGATCATTGGGGAAGAAGATGGCCTGAGTGGGACCTAGTGGGGATGGGGTTTTTTTTTTTTTTTTTTTTTTTTGGGTTTTTGGTTGGGTTTGTGGGACATTTTTATAAATTTTTCTTTTTTTTAAAAAAAAAAATAATTTTATTATGTTTTTGTTTGCTGATTAGGCTAACTTTTTTGTGACATGATATGATGGGTAATTGGTAGTTGTCTTGTGTGACAAAGCTACGGAAACATTTTTCTTTATGTTGGTGGCTGCTTAGGGAAGCATTGGGTCATTTGTGATGCAAGCTACCACACACTATATAAATTAAATTGGAAAAATATATTTATATAATTGAGAAAATTAATATGCACCATCATTTGTGATAATTTTGGTTTCTCACCACTTAAAATGTTCATCATTAATTTGAGATGAATTTGGTCTCTAATTGTTGCTTTAATGTCATAAATATTTTGCTAGATAATTAATGACAAGACGTGGTTTCTTTTCAAATCACTTTTTCATCATTAAAATTCAATTATTTTGTAGTTAATGTATTTTTTCAATTTTCAAACATGTTTAATTAGACAAGACCTCTAGTAATATTCTTACAGATCTAACATTTGATTGACATTACTTATTTCTCCAAACACCCAAAAAAAAATTAAATAAATAAATAAATTATGTTTTTTTTTTTTGTCATGTTTGTCCAGAAATATATATATATATATACTTTATAATTATATGTAGGCATTTTGTGTTCTTCGCGGAATCGCAAGAAATGCATATTATAACCTTTCAAAGAATATTAAAATAAGCTAAAAAGTATATTAACACTTGCAGTGACTTGTCGTTGTCCTCATCTTTGGTCTACTGCATACACTTGGGAAAAGTTACATTTCAATATGTTCACATTGTGCATTCATAGTAACTTCTTGGAATTTCACCTTTATCATCCCAAAATTGCACGTGAGAAACGGAATTAAATGAAACGGCCATCTTGTTTGACCAAATGCAGAATATCTAACCGACAAAACTATAAAATAATTGAACTTTGATAACCGAAAAAGCAATAGTCGTAGTAAAAACGGTTGGCAGTAACTTAAAATTAACAATTGTGATGAAAGCAGTAATCAATAATCTAAAAGGCTGAGGTGAAAATATTATTTTCCATGATTTATATTGAGGTGAAAATATCCACTATGACCATAAGTTATGGTGGGCATTTTCTGCAACTTTCACAAAAACTACAAGTGTTATTGTCATGGTAAAGCCGTAGCAAATTACTTTCTACCATTATTATTTTCTAATAACATAAGCTTTCAATTGTGATAATTGTTCAAACTTTCTGTAGGGCAAAGTATGTAATTAGTGAGCCACTGTCTGTTAAGTGCCTTTTTTTTTTTTTTCTTTTTTCCTTTTTATACTGTGGAAGAGTATTGAACCTCTAACCTTCTTTTAGAGGGGAGATTATAAGGAGAGATTGGTGCCACTTTATTCAAAGGGCTTTGGCAATTATCAGTGATTATCTCTTAAATACTTGGCAATTAGTAACTTAAACTTATAGCAGTTAAATTTATGAAACGTGTGGACAATAGAACAGTAGCTGAACTTGAAACAGGGGATCTGAATAAGCTTGCACTTCCAAGTAAGCACACGCATGTTGGATTCAAATTAATAGTTGAAAAAGCACTTTCCAAAATCTAAAGGAAGTTTCTTTTTTCAACATCATAAATATTGCAACTAGTGTAATTGGTCAAACTAATGTTGCCCATAAATTACAACGTTACATCTTTCTAGCAACCACTTTTAACCTTCCCCCCTTAATTAATTTCTTGCTTGTCTTTTCATCTCATATTAATGTTGTGACATAAGTCATAAAAGACAGTGCAAATCTTGTACTTTTTACCTTCCTTCAAAATCAGACCTACTGGGCATAACTTTCTGGTTAAGTATAATTTGTTGAATTCTGTCCTAATGTCGGATTCACTATTGGGATCTCGGACATGCCTTCTGCAGTTCCTAGGTTGATAAATGTGAACTGGTTTTTTTTTAAGTGTGTTGCACGATATATAAGTCATAATTATAACCCATATCATAGAAGATTAACAGAATCTGCACCAGCATGCCTAGTTTTACTCTACTTTTTTTTGTCTTGTCCGTAGGCAGTTAAGATCTGGGTGGTGATTTCAGGAACCCTTCTTTTACATTTATAATACTTTTGGGTTTTTTAATTTGTTACAGGAAAAGTACATGTTCGACTCTCACCGATAATGTATAGGTTTTTGCCTATTAAATAATAGTATTTGTTTGTTGCATGGTGGCACTATAGTAAACTGGGCGAATAGCAGCAGTTTTTTAAGCGTTTCGCGGCGGCATTAGTTCATGTACTTAATCTTGTATTTAGTTCATATATTTAATTTTTGAAATATAATAATAAAATGATATTGATGTAATAATTAAATGTAATCGCTTCTCTCTAAAAAAAATTGTCATGGACAAAATTTAATTAAAATTTCTTCCCATCGATTTGGTATTAACTTTTTAAATTTTAAATTTTTTTTTCCGTCTCTTTGTTAATGGGAAAAAGTTATATTGTACTGATTGATTAGATTGAGTACCACTGACATTTTCTAATTTTTAGTTTGGTTATACAATTCTTAATTGAATTTGAAAAAGAAAATTGAAAGTTAAAATTTTTGATCAATTGCATGTAGGATGAAATTATAAGTATAATATTTATTATTTTAGGATTTGGGTCAAGAATATATTGTAGATATAGTAAGAATGTTGGAAAGAAAGAAGGATACGTTATCCGTGAAACATTGAGAATTATAGCCTAGAATAAATTAAGCCATTTGAGTCATTTGCATTTAAAGGATGTGGAGCATAGAATGGAGGAAAATCAGCACCGTGTAAGATTATTACATATCAAGTCTATTAATAAATGATGTGGTGTGAGCTTAATCTTTGTCCTTTGGATGTTAGAAATACAGAGGAAGTTGATCAGTTTAATGAATATTAACCCCAAGATTATTCAAAACTATATCCTAAGTTCCAATTAGTGAAGTTGAATCAATTAGGCTCAGGCATACATGATAGAAGAGCTTAAGAAGGCGTTTTGTTAAGAGGGTGGTGTTTGGCTAAGATCATCTAAAAGAACATCTTATTAATTCTGATATTTTATAAGATGATTTTGAAGCTTATAAAATATTAGCATGTATTTTACGAATAAATAGTTGAAGAGTTTGGATAAAGTAAAATTATGCAACTTATAAAATGTTAATAATGACAATTCTGTAATTAAATTGGTAAAAATTGAAAGAGGGTGGTAAGATCATCTTAAATAAGTTAAAGAACTCCTTATTTTTCATAAAACAATTTATAAGATCATAACATCTTATTTTGAAAGCTTACAAAATCTTTTATTGAAAAATTTAAAATATCTTATGAATACTTTAGAATATCTCATAAGCAATTAAATATTTTATAAGATGTTTTGAAATTTGAATAGGTTTGCCCAAACACCCTCTAAGTTTATTCTAAACATCCTGTAAACTGTTACGTGCATGTTATAAGAGGTTCTTGAAACTTCTAAAATGTTAGTAATGACAAATTGATATGGCTAAAATTAATACAGAACATGCTAAAAAAATACAAAATTAAATTAGGAACCTTCTAATTGAGATGCTTCTTACAAGATCTTTTAAATACCTTATAAGCTCATCCAAACACCCACCAAATTTGAGTAATCTGGAGCACATGTATTATGTACAATAAGATGTAATGCTTAGCCATTCAACAACAAAAACCCAAAAAAGGAAAAAAAAAAAAAAGAAAAAGAAAATGAAAAAGAGGGGGAAAAACAGTAAAAAAAAATTGAGATATTTACATGTATAATAAAACTATTTTTCATTGCTTAATTAGCTCGGAAGCACTGAGCAAGGTAATCATCTTCCCCATACATTACATATTTTTCATATTATATTATCATGTACAAAGAAAGCACATGCATCTATAAGTGCACACTTAATTGTGAACAAAGGCAACTCCAATCCCATGAATTATAAGTTTCATGTTTTTCCAACTTTGCTTGGAAAAAGACCAAATCAAATTTATAAGTCATTATGATTACACAAGACATGCCCTCTCATGGCCCAATCTCAACTTATTCATAAAGTTTTTAAGTTTCATTGATAGAGACACCAAAGAAATATTAATAGAGCTAACTAGTAAGGTAGTACATAGTATTGACTTGAACACTACCCAATACATATCCCTTTCTCTAATATGATGATTCTTCTTGGTAAAAATTAAATATTGAGCACATAGACAACTACTAACAATGAATTATTGTTGGTCCATTAATTGTAGCTTTTGTGTGAAGCTAATTATTCTAGTCCATGTTTTTCCACATCAAATGTCAAAGAAAAAGCTCAATTTGAGTCAACCTACCACTAGTCCTTTGATGTCATGGAGGAGAAATATAGAGTGTAATAAAGAGGGCGTGGCATTCCCTTTTTTATTTATTTTTATTTTATTTTATCTTTTGGGGGTGCTAAGAAAGAGGGTGTGGTATTCATGAGAAAGAAACTTGTGCGAAGTGGAGATACCACTAGAAGCACAAATTGACAAGTTCAAGTGAATTATTGGGCCCCTTTTCCATAACTTTGGCATAACTTAAGTTGTTTTATTTAGGGAGTTTTGCACCTAAAATTTGAATGAGTACATGTCCCCATAACCTTTCAAACCCATATTTAGTAGTTTTAATGATAATTCTAGTGTGATCATGTGGGTATGTTTGAATTAATGTTATTGATTTTTGCTTTTGATTGTTAGTGGTGTTTGCGGCTGAGAAATGCCATATTGATCCCGTTTTGAATGTCTATTTTAATAGTTGGTTTATCTCATATTTTATTCAGTACATATATATGCTAGCATGTATTGTATCTACTTAGTCTTATACATTGTGCATGTTGGTGAGTTTTTCCATCTTAGTGTGTGATCGCCACATCTATACAAAGGATTGAATGCGGAAAATATTGAAACCTTGCTTTCTAGTAGCATTATTGCGACTATCCTTTTGGCCATTTTTGTTGTTGTTGGAACCATATGCTAGAAAATGGTACTGCAAATATACTTGTGTAACGTAAAATAAAAAGAAGCAGCAATAGAAATCACACAACTTATTGAAATAACATATCAGATGTGTACAAATGAGCATCAACAAATATAAACTCAAATAAATGATAAAAGACTGAAATGAAGAGAGCCTATTTGAAACGTTAAACAAGACTAAGATTGAGCGGAGACTTATTTTTCCACCAGTGTCTTTAAGGCTTTATTTGCCCTTTTGCGGGGCTCGAAGATCATTGACAAACAGTCTCTCGAAATACAAAGTTTCTTCTCCGATTAAGGCAGCACTCCAATATTGGGAAAGAATGGTGAATGAATTAACTTGAAACTCTTTTTAAAAATGAATTGTGAATTTGGTATGTGTAGTACTGTCGTGCTCAAATAGCGTAATTGCTATACATTTTTCTAAGCCTATTGGCTTTGTTCTGGGCTCCTATTTATATTTATGCAATGTAATATTGTTCGATGAGACTTGTTCATTAACAACAGATATAATTCTTGTTTTCAAGCACAGAAGGACATGATTATATAACATGGTCCTTTAATTAAGAGTTAAAGCTCTATCAAAGGTCAAAAAGTCCTTTATATTAATTTTATAACCGTGTCTCGGCTAGGAATTTAATATTAATTAAATTTCACAGATTAATTCGACACGTAACGCATTGTCTTTATTTATTTCTTATTAATTTTTTTTTTCATTCACACTAAAATTTGGCCTTATAAATATTTCACGAATATCTCATCAATAAGATAAATTGTTTCAATAAATTAATGTGCTATAAAATTCTAACATTATATGATGCTTTTTTCAAAAATTATTTAACATACCTAACATCGATCTACAAAATGAAATAGGAAATAGAACATCACTTATCATGCAAACTAAAGTCTAAAAAGTATATGGAGCAGAGCGAATGGCTTTTTCTGGTAAATAAGGTGGCATAGAATAAGACATGGAGCCACCGAAAGAGGTGCAGTCAATCTTGAATACAACAAGTTAATTATGTTCCACTAATTACTCAAAGTAACTTTGACTGATTTGCATTCCCACACACCAAAACAAATCAAATAATCAGAATTTTATGGACAACTTTTAGGTGATAAAAGCCATTAAGGTAGGTTGAAAACAGGGAGTGCCAGACTGGTGGCTTAAATTAGGATTTGAAGAGGAAATAATAACCTGCGGGTGCTTAGCTATTCAAATGAGTAATTATGAATCTTGTTTATATGCTAATTTTACGCGATTCTCGATTTATTGATTTACTGTTGTCTTCATTATTTAATTGAAATTGTATCGTTACTGATTTATTGATTTATGCAGTTCGTGATTTCCTGTTTCATTGTTGTCTTTCTTTTCGAAGGAGAAGCGATTTCATTCAATCATACATCTATCGTAGTAAGAATATATTTTTAAAAATTAAATATATGAACTAAGTGCAATTCAAATATTCTAAATTATTATTTGATAGATAAATACTACTATACGGTAGACAAATACCCACACGATTCAAATCTTACACCTCCATTATGAAAGATGGAGGTCATGTCACTTTATTCAAAGAATAGGGGCTTGTCTTTCTTTATAAATATGATAGAAAGAAAATCATATTGCACCTCATATTCGAATATCCGAAGCCTAGCACTAGTAATCGTTTTACACAGGAGACTACTCTTCTAATGTTTATTGCAAAATTAATTTGTTTTGAAGATTTTTCATCCTTTGGGAACGGGATTGAATCTGACCTCCCTTAAGGAAGAGATTTAAGAGGGAGGTCAATATCACGGCATTCAAGATATTTTAGCTACGGTTGTAAAGGGGTCGAATTCGGACCGGATTTGTGTTATTCGGATCCGGATCCGAATCTGATTAATAAAATTCATGTCCAAATTTGGATCCGTATCCTATATGATTTTTATTTTTGTTACTGGGTCCAAATCCAATCGAAATCCGAGAGTTCAAATTTGAATCCTATAGGATTTTTATTATTGTTACAGGATCCAAATTTGAATCCAAAAAATACAAAACATTAAAAATTCTTGTTTGTTGCTTTTATATTTTTATAAAAAATAATATAATGAATAAGTTTTGTTTTATGTCATTATTCATGCAAATAAATAATTATAATAACGAAATCACATATTATAAGGAAATAACATCAAAGATATAGCCACTAATACTTAGCACTAGTCTTAAAGTGTGTGTATGTGTGTGTGTATATATATATATATAATCATTTAGGTTTATTAGATACGAATAATAATTAAATCAAATTATACAGGTCTCAAACTATTTTTCTTGTAAATTTTATTTTATGTATGCAAGTATATTTTTATTAATTAGTAACATTGTCGGATTCGGATCTTTAACAAATCAAGTTGCTTGATTCCACATCCAATCCATTTATTTCAAATTACGAATATTTATAATCTAATGATATCTATCAAATATTTTAATTGATTAAAAATTTTAAAATTCGAATCGAACTCGAATAAAAAACCGCTCTATTGGCAGCCATAGTTTCAGCATTGCAAAAATACAATTTGAAAGCAAACTCTTTCTCAATCAAGATAAAGTCTTCGGAAGAATGTCTCCACTGGCCCAAGCCCCACAATTTACCAATCCAATTTCTTGTTAAGTGCAGAAATTGATCAATAGCCAGAATGTAGCTTCCCACATCAACAAAAGATGCAAAAGATATATACATATATATATATATATACCCGGTGGGTCCCATTAAACTCTCAAATCTCTTCCCAGGTCTTCTCCGCAGTCAACTCCCGAAATTCTCTCCATGGATACATATTACAGAAAACAAACTCTTTACAACTTTTTGCCTTTTCCCCTGTGAAAAAAAAAGAAAAAAAACAGTTTATGTGATGTAAACATGTCCCTTGAAATCAGATTAAATGTAGTCCCTCTTGTTATGATTTGCCGAAACGCCTTTTTTTGGTTGAACGACACCAAAACGGTGAGTGCCGTTCTATTGAGACGGTGTAAAATGGTGAAATCATGTTTTCGCCACATTATGTAGACAAACTTATTAGGATTTTTTGCCATTTATTCCCTGGGAAAAAAAAAAATTAATTTTAGTATTTTAAACCCATAATTTGTGTAGTGTAATGCCTCTTATTTAACTTCTCATTGGATAATTAAATAAATTAACCACAATAATTATGCTGTCAATCCACCTCTCTTACATCATTTTACAATAATCATCCTATGTTTGAGGTAGCAATGATCATGTTCATCGTATTTTAATGAAGTAAATCACTTCTGTCATTAAGGGTGCACTAAGAATCTGTACAATTTTGATTTGAAATTCGGGAAAGCGAATATTTCAACTCAAGGAGAAAATGAAATGGAGAGCATAAAACCACAGAGGAAGAGACAGTGATACAAAAGGGAGGATAAAATATGAAATGTCGTTTCAAGTAAACTATAAAGGTGATATCAAGTCAGGAAAAGTTAAATATATTCCGAAAGTAAAAGAAGTGAAAAATGAAACATGCTTTTTTCAAACAAACAGGCGATTTATTACGTAGAACCAAAGGCATGTGAGTCACACGATTATTGTTATATATTGTTCACTCATTATTAGGTGTTATAGTTGGTTTTGCATGCTCATGTTTATTTTTTGCATTTCTTAACCTTTCAATTACCCACTAAAAAAAAAAGAAAATCAATAATATTTATGCTTATTTGAACTGCTTCATCTTTTTTTTTTTTTAACCTTTTGATTATTTGATATATTTAATCAACTTGACTCATTTTAGACCCAATATAAAAAAGTAGAACAAAAAAATGAAAAATTTACTTAAACACTATTCACGACTCATTTTGATCCATTGCATAGTATGAGACTACATATTTCAAGTTTGTAGAAAATAAAATATATATATATATATATAATTCGTTTTTCAAAATTTTAAGATTTTTTCGTCAGACCCTCTAAAGACTCCCTGAATTCATTTGGGACATAACCAAATAAGATCTAACTGAACCGAACCGAATCCAAATAGACCACTCCCAAATATCTAGAATCCAATCCAATCCAAAACTAATTGGGTTTGATTGGACCCATGGGCCAGGCCCATATTGACACCAATCCGTCTGACCATAACCATGCAATAAGGCTTTTAAGTCGTCCAACAGGGGGGATGACACAATCAATCTAACACAAATCATAAAGATTGCTGTTCAAAGTAAATGATAAGCTGGCCATCATAGGAAACCAATACATAATATTTTCAACATTGACAGGTTACATTCATAAGATCGATCTGGAGACTTTTGGATGTTTAAATGGTAACGGCAATATTTACAAAATCAAGATTGGTTTTTGTTTTCTTCTTTTCCTTTTTAATAAATTTTGAAGTTACTTTGTAAAACCTCCAACTCAAATAAAAAAAAAAAAAAAAAAAAAAACGATGGGCGTGATATTTTGGTAGCACGATCATGACTCACAACATTTTTATTCATAATTTCCACCAAATGCAAATTTAGGGGAATGGGACAGGTGTTTGTAGAGATCCAATAATCAAATCTACATTATGGTGAGCAGGGGCTTTAATATGATAACAAAGATACGTTACCGAATTTAGAGAATTTGTTTTGAACTATGAAATGCAATTATTTTTATTGTTTTAGAACAGAACGTAAACCGAATCCTCTTTTCGTGAATTAAGTAATTTAAGAGAGATGGAAGAATCTTTACTCAAGGGCAGAATATGAGAGAATCTGAGAATTGCTAGAGCAATAACATCTAGCCAGCATCTTATATGATGAAGCATGTCAATGATTGGTCATGCCAATCGCTAGAAAAATAATAATCATCATTGTTGAAGAGCTAGTCACTTTTCTCAAGCTTTGGGTTTAAGCCAATATCTGTTAAAGGAGTTAGCTGAATTAGTTTGTGGGGTGAAATTTTCCACAGGTTACTTAGATTCAAACCTCTCTTGAGACATGAGCACGTCACATAGAGTGTGCTCAGTGCAGCTTACCTAGTCTATGTGATTTGTGTACTATTGCATGAACTTAGGTTTTACCCCGTCGAGTAGTGACTGTGGGTTCCTCGCATTGGGGGGATTAAGCCAACATCTCTCTTGCTTGCCAAAGGAAATCTTATGCTAGCACATGACTAAAACAAAATGAAGATTACTGAAGAAAATCGTGCTTATTAAAGGCACAGGCCCACAACTACATCACCTCAAGATTGCTGTAATGTCATGTGCTATCAAGTATTACAAGTGAGATGCTATGATAGGCGTCTTAAGACTGCAATGCTATAGCTAGTTGAAGGATTTAACGTGAGGCCATGCTTCCTAAATCAAATATTTGAACCATACCCTTTCAAATGAAGCAATGCAGCAAATACTTCTGAAATACAGGCAAAAGATGCAAGCTAGAAAACGCAAACTATTAATCTGAGTTATGGAAATCCATCAAAACAATTATCAAAAGAAAAGGAATAGCATGAACATAGTAACGGTTAAAAGATAGAGAAAATTGCAAATTTAGTCCATTAATTATGGCACATTTCGATTTCAATCCATTATCTTTTGTTGTCTTTTGCCGTGTGCAAAATTGATCCCCGGGTCTCCATTTCTTTGCACATTTGGTCAATTTTTTTGCAATTTGAGTCACTAGGCTCCAAAATTGCAGTCCAAGCCCAAAAATGGCTGATTCGTCCTTAATTGGACCTAAAATTCAAATTTTGATTCGACATATAAATTTAAAAGCTTGGTCATCAAAAACAAAAAAAAAAGCTATGTCCTATTAGAAAAACATTTAAAGAAGGGGGGAAAAACACATGAGGTAATAAATGTAAAAGGAAAAAAAAAAAAAGAAGAAGAAGAAGAGGAAACAACTCCGTACTGTTAGCTAAAATAAAAAACGAAAGCAAAAAAGCCCTAAATTTACAAAGCAAACTGAAAATGCAGCACTTTAGGATTCTTCCTTCTTGTAACTGGTTTAGCTTATAAAAATGCAACACTTTGGTACATCATAACAAAAAAAAAATACAGTAAAACAAGTAGCATTTATAGTCACATTCTGGTAGAATTATAATTCATCATTCTCAAAAACATTTTCAAGTCCCAAAATACTATAATTGTGGCCATATTAAAAACTCAAAAATAGAGAAAAAAACTAAAGTTCCAAACCATTGTAACATTATATGTTTAAAGTCAAAATTAAAGTGCAAAAACTCTGTTGAATTAAAATTAAAAAACAGAGTATTCCATTGATACAAATCAAGAGAAATTATTCTTACACCCACATGACCGTGGGGTTAGAAAAACCCAAAATGAAAGAGGAAAAAGGTTAAAAAAATAATAATTTAATCTTCCATACACATATCTCATAGCTAACCCAAGAAAACAAATTTCAATACATAAAATTATTGTCTTGAAAATCCTACTTAAACTCCACATCTTCAAATTCTCATTTCAACCTCCAACGCATTTATTCTGCGAAGAAGACTCGGAATGATGTTTCCTAATCTTGCACATATAGGTGGATCTACTCATTCAAAAAAACCACAACTTTTTTTGCCCTTGGGACAGGAAAAAACCTCTTTTAGGATTTTTGGTTTGTCCAATAAGTGCGTACCAAGCATCTCTTCCCAGAAGAGTATTCCAAAGCCATACTAGAAAATGTAGAGGTGCTTGAAAATGGGGATGGCATCCTTTAAGATTGTAACATCCCACATTGGAAAATAAAGAAAATAGTCACCACTATATAAGTTGGGGTTAAAGAATCTATGTGCAACTATTGAATTTTCTTTTTGAGCAAGTTAACTTTAGATTGTGTACAGTAAATTTTTAGGCAAATCTCGTACCTTCTTCACCCTTCGGGCCTCGTGCGTGACAAATGGTATCAGAGCCGACCACCAATTGAAGAAAACTAAGTGCTATGCAGATAAAGTGGTGCGTGTATGGGAGTCATCTCTTGAACTTGTAGGACAAGATGCTACATACATAGGAGTTATCTTTTGAGCCCGTAGGAGCCACCTCTAGAGTTTTAATATTTGGTGGACAATCCTAGACTCTGTTGTACCGCAACAAGGACGTTACATTTTGAAGGAATGGTGATTGTAATATCTCACATTGAGAAATAAGGGAAATAGTCACTACTATATAAACTGTGGCCAAAGACTCTATGTGCAACCATTGAATATCTTTTTTTAGCAAGTAATTTACAGCTCAATTTTAGGTTGTGCACAGAAAATTTTCAAGCAAATCTCGCACCTCCTCGGCCCCGAGCTTGGGGAGTGACAAAGATAAATGGAGAGAGAGAGAGAAAACAAGGAAGAGAGAAACGAAAATAGAAAGGAAGAAAATGTCAGAAAGAAAGAATAAGGGAAAATGAGAAGGACAGAGAGAGGAAAAAGAGTTTATATTCCACCCCACCTTTTTTTCCATTGTTTACACGTTTTTCTAATGTGATGTGATTTATTTTATTTTATTTTATGACTAGGGTTCAAAATTTACAAGTGGAATGAAAACTTAAGTTTTAGGCCCAATTAAGGATGACTTAGCTATTTTCAGACTTGGGCTGCAATGTTGGATCCCAATGGATTAAAATTACAAAAAAATGGACCAAATGTACTAAAAAATGCAGGCCTATGGATCAATGTTGCACACCTTATAAATGGATTGAAATCAAAATGGGCCACAATTTTTTTTTTTTTTTGTTTGAGGAATAGGCCATGGTTAATGGACTAAATTTTTAATTTTCCCGTTAAAAAATATCATATATTTTTCAGAACTTAGTCAGTGGTAACAATTTTCTGCTCACCAACATCATTCTAGGCTGATGGGAAGAGTACAGTTAAAAGAATTGCTAAGGGTTTTTGCAAATATAAGATATTATCACATAATTTTTATTTACATAATTCTTTATTTCTTTTGTTGTTACAAAAGAATTGTCTTCTTTCCTTTGGAGTTGCTTCCCTTAGATAGAAATCAAATAATACATCAATTAAATAATCATTAATTGTAAGTCAAAATTCTTTATAGTGAGGTCTTCATTTTCCGATTTTCATTTATACACTCTTGGCCTTATGTGATGCCATTAACTGATCCTTAATTCACCATCTAGCTCTTCAAGTGCCTAGATTGAGGAACATTTCTTTTTAAGTTATTCTCTTGTTGGATCCCCAAAATATTAGGTTCTGGGCTTGATTTTTCAGTATTAATATGGGCTTAACATAATGGGTTTTAACGAATTGGATGTTAACTTCATAATTAGTGAAAAAAGGGGATAGAAAAATTATGGTACTTATTGCGTATGAGTATAGGGCTGAAAATGGGTGGAGTTTTACCTTACCCATACCCTAAAATACCCATATAATAAGACCTTATATTCTACCCTATCTTATGGGTTCTAATATCTATTGGGTCTACTTATTGGGTCTATCCTGTGTTGTCTAAACCCAATGAGTTTACCAAATGTCATCCAAGACCCATTGGGTCTATATATCTAAAAAAGCATCATCATGTTATTCCAAATTTTCATAGTGTTTACCAATATATTATATTTAAAATCAAGCAATATTCTATACAATGTTTGCAAAAAAAAAATATTTACAATTTTAAATGAACTAAACATTATTTATAAACAACACCACAACATAATAAAATAATTAGATATAAAAGAAATATAGACAAATTTCAAAAGTTAAATTAATTTAGCTAATCTTTGTAATTTAAACAAGAAAGAAAAGCAAGTAATGTGTTGAAGTTGAAAAGAATCTCAACTTTGTTTACAAAAGATCAATATTAAAGCTTATTATAAAATGAAGACCTCACTTTAAATTTTGTTCAATATTTTGACCTTGGATTCCATATCTCCCAAAACGTTTTGAAGACCTCACAATATTTTGACGCACTACAAGAAACAGTGCATTTCGCGGCGGTTCAAACTGCCGCAAAATTACTCCCACGGCGGTTGCCAAACCGCCGCAAAGTCCACCGTCGG
>JACFYI010003308.1:70834-89783 GCA_014898755.1 Handroanthus guayacan | reverse complement strand
TTGCGTCACATCTTCTAACCGCCGGCAAAACCGCCGTTATTTTGTTATTCGCGGTGGTTTTCTTTTAACCGCTGCGAAATATTCGCCGCGAATCCACTATTTCCGTGTTGTGACGTTGGATTCCATCTCTCCCAAACTTTTTGCCACCTTATCAGTTATCACCACCTTGACCAGTCTTCTATTGTTCAATACCGGACTGTGGGTAGTCTAATGAAGGAAGATTTTAGTGGCTGGATATGGCTGTTCTTGAATCTCTCTTTGAGGCTAGGATAATTCATGAAATCCTCAAAATTTCTATTCTTCCAATGGAAGAACCCCCATCTCCCATATGTGGACTCCATCCAAGCATGGAACTCTTACAGTTAAAGAAGCCTACGCCATCATTCAAGCCCCGAAAATCCCACAGAGTTCTTGTCAAATTACAAAGGTGAAAAGAAAGATCTGGAAAACTAAGCTCCATGACAGGTTTAAATTGTTCCTTTGGAGAGTTGTTTCTAACGGTTTGCCTACCAAAGATAAACTTCTCCAATTCATCCTAATGCATGAGCCATCCTATCTTCTTTGTGGTTTTGGTCTTAAATCTGTGGAGCACTTATTTCTCCAATGTCAGGTAGCTGAGAAGGTTAGGTTCTTCTCTAGATAGGGCTTAAGAATCTTATCATTTTGCTGAGTTTAAAATTCTGGAATGGATTAAAATGATTTGTGACAACCAACTTGGTGTCATTTTGGAAGACGACCACTTGGAATTTCTCTCATTTTCAGTCCTTGTTATAAACAAAATTTGGTCTATTCGAAGTTCTATTCTCCATCATGGACAGATTCCTGATTTGCAACTGAAAATCCGAAGACTGGAAAGGCGAGCCTACGAACATGTGACTGCCCAACGTGATAAATTATCCACAAGAAAGATCCAAATGCTCGAACCTAAATGGAAATGATCACCTTCCCCCGGTTGGGTGAAAATCATCACGGATGTATCCTTCAAGAATTGTAAAGCTGTCTTGGTAATAGTGGCATGCAACTTTTGCTGTAATTTTGTTATGCACAAGTGGTTTGTGATTTGGCAGCGGATGCTACTACTGCAGAAATAAAAGCAATTATTTTTGGTTTTAAGGTGGCAGAAGAATGGCAAATGGAAAAATCCTTTCGGAAATGGATTCTTTGGAAGCTACTCACTGGAATGTTGCTGCTGAATGTTCTATCGCTCAATCCTTTTTGTCTAGATGGGCTCTATGGTCTCTTAGCTATATCCCTAGAGATGCTAATTTTGCTGTACATAATTTGGCTTCATGGGCATCTTGTAATGATTGGAGTGGTAGTGTCCCTTTCCATAAACTCCCGTTATTTTATTTTTGTGATGGAGGATACGGCTATCTTAACTTTTGTTCTGTTTTGGAATTATGATTAAATGAAATGATCCTTACTAATAAAAAAAAAGTACAATATTAAAGCTCACTAGATACATATGCAACTAATTTATGCTCCACAGCTTTTTTTTCCCTTGTTTTTTATTTTTTCAAGTTCCACAAGCTATTATCCCAAATTTTGGTAATTAGCAAAACAACATAATATTAGCTCCTTAATATTGATATTCATATATATATAGATATAATTTTGCAATTAAAAATATTCAAAATATATTTATATGAACATATAGTCAGAAAAATACATTGTCATATAAAAGTTAATATATACTTTTAAATTTATTTGAATTAAATTTACATATGCATTCACTAACATGCATTTTGTGTTGATATGAATGATTGTTGAATCAATTAGCCAAATTGAGATATTGTAGTATGTGAGTAATTTTCAGGATGGATAATATATGGCTATATACCTTACCCATACCCATAGATAATATATGGGTTTAGACTCTATCCATACTCATTAAAATATTTTCAATGGGTATGGGTGGGATATCAATATGCCAAAAAGTGAAGGGGTTCGAGTATTAACTATTTCTTTGGACTTGGGTAGGGTAATATCCTACCCACTGACAAGCCTATACAAGTATAACATATATTTTTCATAAAAAAAATACGTTAAGTTATTAGCCAAAAATCACGGATTCGTTTAAATTGAGGCACGAAAAAAATACAAGTATATTATGAATAATAAGAAAAATTACATTATGAAAAATACAACAAATATAATATTATAATATCATTTGCCATACTTTTTTCTACTCATTTTTTCAATATCTTACTAATAAATTTCTCTCATGTGAAACATATTTTCCTTCAAAATATATAGCTTTGTAAATAAAATATATTTTAATGCATATTTTTGGAGTCTTACATGAATGATAACATGATAATTGAAATAGGAATCATGGATGATTAACTCATTAATATAGTTACTTAAAAAAAAAAACTCATTGATATAATTTTTTAAAATAAAATATATTGATTACTTCAAATTTTTTAAAGAATTTTGAGTGATTAATTGTATAATTTTTTCATTTATTCAATTTGTGGTTGTTCTAAGAATTGAAAAGTTTTAATTTTTGAAGCTAAACTAATTAGGTAGTGGTTGGTTAGTTAGAATGCTTTGGAAATTGCAAAAAGCATGTAAAATGAATTTTGAAACTAAATATATATATATTATGAATACATATGGATGTATACACCAAACATATGCCTGTAACATAAAATACGCGTACTTTTCCGTAGAATTTAGTTGAAGACGGGAACTAACTGTAAAAAATATGTATGAGAAAGTATTAGAGAAAGTATTAACGTGTATGATACACATTTTTACTAAGTATGGTTAACTTATGATAGCATAAGAGAAGTTGAACTTATCAATAACTAATAAAAACACGTGAATGAAAAAAGAAAAATATTAGAAGCATTTCGTTAGTTATATGTTAAAAGCCGGTCGACAATCTTTATGGGCCATGTTTAATACAATAAATTAGCCAAAATTCGCCAGCCAAGTCTCACCTAGTTTGGTGCTTGATAGTTTCACCTAGTTGGACATTTGATAGGGGAAAGTAAGGTGATGGCCCGACAGGTCACTGTTGTCTCAAATATATAAGTGAGATTTGAACCTATAAGAACTGAATTGGCTGAATTTCTGGATGTTTTATTCATCTAAAGTTACACCAATATATACAAGTTTCAAAGGTTCTAAGAATGGAAAAAGAACAAATATCTCTAGAAATTAGTCCTATAAATGTGCCCTATAAATCAGCCAATCAATAAGGAAAGTAAACTGTACAGCTATCTATAATCTTGTAACACTCCCCCTCAAGTTGGTGCACAGATATTAATCGTGCATAGATATTAATCATGCTCAACTTGTTGTAGAGATATTCAACGTGAGTCTGTGTTAGAGTGTTTGTGAAGATATCTCCTAATTGGTCTCCTATCATTACATATTAAGTAGATATCGAGTTCTCTTAAATTTTCTCACGAACGAAGTGAGAATCAACCTCAATGTGCTTGGTTGTTTCATGAAACACTGGATTTGAGGCAATGTGAAAAGCAACTTGATTATCACACCAAAGTTGGTAAGCAGGATTTCATACCGACTTCAGTTAGGAAATGATGTATCCATATAATCTCACATGTAGAATGTGCCATGGCCCTGTATTCTGATTCTGCATTAGAACGAGACGAAACATTTTGCTTCTTTCTTTTCCAAACCACCAGTTTTTCTCCAACAAAAATACAGTAACATATGGTGGATCTTCTATCAACTTTGGATCCTTTGTCAACTTTGGATCTTACTGAATCTGCATTTTCAAAACACTTAGTACTAGTTTGTCCATGATTCTTATACAATATGCCATGTCCAGGAGCTCCTTTCAAGTAACATAGAATTTGTTCTAAGGCTGCCCAATGTTTGACTGTTGTTGCGGACATGAACTGACTAACAACACTAACTGCATACGTCAATTTCTGGACGAGTTACTATGAGATAATTTAATTTCCCAACTAATCTCCTACACTTCTCTAGGTCTTTAAATAAATCACCATCAACTTTTGTAAAATGCACATTAGAAACCATCGGAGTATTACATGGTTTGGCTCCTAATTTCTCGGTCTCTGTGAGCAAGTCAAGAACATATTTTCTTTGAGACAAGTAATCACTGTCTTGCTTCTTGTCACCTTAATTCCTTGGAAGTATTTTAATGGCCCCAATTTTTTTGTGTGGAATTTAGACGCAAGAATGACTTGACAGACAAGATTCCTATTTATCATCTCCTATGTTGATTATATCGTCAACATACACAACTAGAGGAATGATGCCAGCTTCAGAGTACCTGTAGAAAACTAAATGATCACACCTACTTTTCTTTAACCCAAACTGCTGAACAACTTCATTGAATTTCCCAAACCAGGCACGATAACTTTATTTTAGACCATATAGAAATTTCTTCAAGTAACAAACTTTCCCATACTCCCCCTAAGCAATGAATCTAGGTGATTGCTCCATATACAGTTTGTCCTAAATGTCGCCATAGTGTAATGCATTCTTAATGTTCAACTAATGCAAAGGCCAATCGTGAGAAGCCGCTATGGAAATAAAGAAACAAACAAACAGAAGTCAGTTTGATCGCTGGAGAGAAAGTATCTGAATAATCCATTCCATAAATCTGAGCATATCGTTTAGCGATAAATCTCGCTTTTAGGCGATGCAGAACTATTCGGATTAACCTTGACTATAAACACCCATTTCCATCCTATAGCTTTCTTTTCTTTAGGTAGATCTACCAAATCCCAAGTTTGATTTTTGTCCAAGCTATTTATCTCTTCAATCATTGCATTGCGCCACCCGGGATGACTTAAGGCCTCCTTAATTGCCTTGGGAATAGAGACAGAGTCTATAGAAGCAATAAAAGAGCTAGATAAAGGAGATAAATGGTCAGATGAAGCCAAGGTAGTAATGGGATAGGTATACTAATGTTTACCTTTGGGAAGACTAATGGGGAGATCAATGTCATTAGGAATAGGATGTGATGACAAAGGAGCTAGTGCATGACATGTATCAATGATCTCTCGTCTCCTAGAATAAACCTAAACAACTGGCGACTTCTTTAATGCTTGATAAGATTAAACTCTATCAGTTGGGTGTTTAATAAAAGCATTTGGAGTCGGAAAAGTGTAGATTAGCCATTCATTTTTCTCCCCCTCAGTTGCAGCAGTTGGAGATAAGGGAATAAAGTTTGTTTTTCGTAAACACCACATCTCTTAACTCCAGATACTTGTTGAGCTCAAGAGAGTCATATAACACACTTCAAAGCTTTTGGGTCTAGCTTAATGACATATGGTCTAACATCTCGAACGTAGTAGGTACTATCGAATATCCGTGGTTCCACCAAAAACAACGTTTTGTTTAGAAACATGATATTCATGGAATATCATCATTAAGCACCAATGATGGCATGTGATTACTTGGAAAACAAGCCATGGATACAGCATCTGCCTAAAACTGCTTACGGAATTTCATTTGGAATAAAAGAGTTCGACCAGTCTCAAGTAAATGTCTATTCGTTCTCTCAATAACTCTATTTTGAGATGGTGTATCAACACAAGAAGTCTAGTGAAGAATTCTATGTTAAGTCCTGTAATTTTGAAATGAATTTGATATGTATTCTTTGGCATTATCGCTTCTCAATATGCGCACATAAACATTAAACTGAATTTTTGCTTTAGCATAAAAGGCACAAAAATGAGAAAACACTTAGAAAAGATTTCTCATAAGATGTATCTAGGTCATTTGAGAACAATTATCCACAAAAATGATACAATACAGGAACCTAGACTTAGACATAACTAGACAAGGTCCCCAAATAGCAGAATAAACCAACTTAAAAGCAAATTTAGGCTGTTTATTTATTCTAGAACCTAACGAGCCATGATGCTATTGAGCAAATGACGTGACTCACAATCCATTAAAGGTATATTACGAAATTGAGAACATAGCTTCTTTAATATTGGTAGGAAAGGATGTCCCAACCGACAATGTGCTTCAAATTGAGACATAACACTAGAAAAAGCAACAAACCGTGGCACCCATGCGTTAAGAATATAGAGACCATTAGGTATATGTCATTTACCAATAATCTGCTTCGACATAAGATCTTGTAAAAGATAATCGTCAGGAAAGAAAGAGATAGAAACAGTTAAGGTCTTTTGTAAGTGTACTCACAGAAATCAAGTTAAAGACAAATAGTGGTAGACTTTGTACGGATTACAAGGTAATACAAGAAGTTGGTTTAACAGTCCCACTCTTCTCAATATTATACATTGGCCCATTAGCTACAGTCACAAAAGAAAGAGTTTTATGTGATCGAAAATTAGAGAAGATATCAGGGTTACTTGTCAAATGGTTTATAGCTCCAGAATAAATGACCTGTTTGGTCAAAGAGAAAATAAGACATGTATCAATTTCACCTGACTTGGTAAGGGCAGTAACTGGGGTGGTTTCCTTCAATGAATCTTGGTATTGCGAGAATTTGACAAACTTATCAGCTGAGATCATAATGGTCTTTTTGACAACATTAGCTATTTTAGTTCTTTGATTGCGGTTTTTTAATTTCTTGTAGTAACGCTTTGTATGACTTGGTTCATCAGAGTAGTAGCAAATAATATCGCTCGAGTCACTATTAAGATTGTCGGTTGTCTTGTTTCATCTTCCTTTGTTACTATTCCTTCTTCCAATACGATTCTCTTCTCCTTTGGCAACTAGAATATCAGTTTGCTGAGTAGATAGAGTAGTTTTTGTGTGGAGAACTCGGCTAAAGATATCCTGGACAAAAGTAATCTCAAAACTATAGAGGACTTGGGATTTAGCAGTCTCAAACTTAAAAGAAAGACTTGCTAAAAAGCTCATTATCGCCATCTGTTTTCTTTGAGCTTGCTGTACTTTAATATCAGCACTGAACGATAGGAGCATATTGTGTTTCTCATAAAGTCTTTTTAAAGTCCATAAAATAAGCTATAAGGGATTTGGACTCTTTCTTAGCTCAACAAAAAGCCTTGCAAACTTTATAAATCTAAGGCACTAGTGGATGTCAAATCCAACCAAAGATAAAGTTCATACTCAAAATATAATTTGTAAACAACAGTGAGTAGAGTCGTATCCATAGAAATTGGTTGATTTTATTCCTTTCAAGATTATTAAATGAATAAAAGGAGAGGGGATTTTATCAAGCAAAAAAGTTAAACAATTTAAAGAAAGTAAACTTGCAAAAAGAAGAAGGATTTAAAACAATATAAATGAAGGTTTAGCCAAGGCACAATCTCAGTTTTGGTCTACAAATTTGATCATTGATGTAAAGATGGGTTTCTTTATCCTTAGATAAATTGGTTATAAATACTCGGGAATGCCCTAATAACATGTCCCTCTTTACTTTTTCGATAACCAAAAGAGCTCTTTGATTATTTCCCTTGCTGATAAACAACCTTAGAGGAGCTCTTAGGATTTAATTTATCAACAACTTTAAGAACGAGAGAGGCTACCAATTCTAACCAACAAACACACACAAGCAGGGTTTATTTAAGTTAAATCATACATTTTCATAACATAAGTCGAGCACCTTTGCATATGCTGAATCATGTTATTTACTACAATTATTAGAACAATTAAACAATTATGGAGTTAAAAGTCTAATTAGCAAGACAAACACTCTAAATTATCGAATACGAGCTCAATATTCAATAAATTT
This sequence comes from Handroanthus guayacan, assembly GCA_014898755.1. Classification (NCBI taxonomy): domain Eukaryota; kingdom Viridiplantae; phylum Streptophyta; class Magnoliopsida; order Lamiales; family Bignoniaceae; genus Handroanthus; species Handroanthus guayacan. Next base: position 82,102 of record JACFYI010003308.1, on the reverse strand, counting down.
GAGTGCTTGTAATGAAAACAGAAAATATATGAATACCCAAGAATAAAAATAAAAAAGATTCAATTAGATCTCACAAATTCTAAAAAATCAAAACTTTGATAATTCTTGTCTGGACAAAAGGAGTTTAGCAACTTATGTATGAAAAGAGAATACAAAAGCTAAAAATTTACAGAGAAAATTCTAAAAGCTAGCCGTCGCCACCCTTCAATAAGAGAAACTAAAAAGGAAACCTATTCCTAAAATAATTAAGTCTTTAAGAAATCCTAATAACCAAAGAAACATAACAAAAATAAACTTTTAAAATAAGGAAATAGAATAAAATCCTAATGAAAAATATTAGATATTGGCCCAAGCCTAATTCTTCAAATCAATCCCGCCAAGCACTCCAGATTGCATGGGTTTTAGGGCGTGCCCACACCTTAACTGCTAAGCTTTTTTGCACTATGCTTTCTCCCTCGACAAATGTAACTTTAACTTTAACCATGTCAAGTGCTTGATTTTAAGCTCTTTTTTGTCCAAGTCTTCACTTCATTTTCTAAAATATAAAATATGAGTTAAAATCAAGGAATCAAGCAATTAAACTATTAATCACATAGGCAATTAGGACATCAAAAATGAATATTATGCAACTTATCAAATTCCCCCACATTTGGACCATGCTTGTCCTTAGACATGCAGTAGTTCGAGTTCATTAATCTCCTCAGGATTCTTCCCTATCCCAATTTTCCCCCATACTTGAGACAACCCAAATATTTGAGTTTCAAAAACTTGAATTAAAATACAAATAAGAGACAAGCAATTCATGGACCAAGTTCTCGCAACTCACATGACAACTAATCACCCTGGTGATCTTTTTGAAATCAAAATGCAATAAGGAATCAACACTTATCAAATTCACACAGGGGTTGAAGACGTTCAAGGTCAGTGAATTATGAAGTCAACACATAGAGAGACACTCAACATTGGCTTACCAAGACATTATGTTATTATGATTAATATGTCGAATGTAAATAAATTGCTAATGGAATTTTGAATTTGTCAAAAAAGTCATGTATCATCTCTTAACCAGACTTGTCTAGTGTCATCAGTTGGAGGATCTTTGCTCAAATGGCCTTCTTTGTCAATACTTTGCAGGTAAATTTGAATAGTTTTACTCCAATCCAAATAATTAGAGCCATTTAATTTATGTACAGTGATTTTTGACATCACTGGAATCATTTCAGACACTGGAGTTTTAATATTAGCCATTAGGGAATGAATTCACAAGAACCTTAACGGTTGCAAAATGGGTAGAAATAGCAACTTCAAAGAGAGTGCAACAATCAACAAACCCTGCAAACTGACCAAAGCCAATAGCCAAGAAAAGGATAGAAATATCCAAGACAAAAAGAAACTTGTTCACGACACCTTCGGCAAATGAAGTTGGGCCACCGGAAAAACACCAAAACTTGGCTGGAATCGACAAGGCTACACCAGAGATGGGAGCCAAAGGCCAAAATGCCATCCCACGACACGTAAATAGGAGCCAAAAAGAAAAGATCGTGTGTGAGCCACCTGCAAGGAATCTGGCTACCGAACTTTGGGTACCAGCTGAAGAGAAGGTGGTGACACTCTCTACGCTGGCGGTGAGAGAGTTTGGTCACTTGAACAAACGACCAAGATTGGCAGATTTCTCTTCAACAGGAAAAATCCTACATTAGGCCCAAAGCTCTGGTACCATGTAAGAACTGAATAGGCCGAATTTCTTGATGTTTTATTCATCTAGAGTTGCACCAATGTATACAAGTTTCATAGGTTCTAAGAATGGAAAAAGAATAAATATTCCTAAAAATTAGTCTTACAAATCAGCCCTATAAATCAGCCATACAAATTAGCACAATCAATAAGGAAAGTAAACTGTACAACTATCGACAGCTTTGAGACAGAATCACCGCCCACCCCTAAGATTGGTAGTGATTGTCGGTTGTTACACCTAGGCCCTTAACTTATTTTCTTTTTTTTTCTTTTTCTTTTTCTTTCTTTCTTTCTTTTTTTTTTTTTGAATAACTTTTGTGTCTTAATGGTGATTTTCCATGCAAGACCCTTAATTTTTGTTTATTCACCCTTATTCTGGGCTAGAAAATCTTCTTCTACAATTTCCATTTGTATACCGAATACGACTTTCTTCCCACATTTTTTTTTTGAACTTTTGTTTTGTATTGTCCATTTTGGATATGAGGGGAAAAAAAATTCTCACCGTATGGGAGATGTAGAGCAATGGATGTGATGGAGGATTCTATTTCACACTTTCAATATGCCAATTTATAGGCAATTGTTTTAATTCATTTCCACTTGCATTCATACCTTTTGCTTAAGTGAATTTCAAATATATTCTCCTCTAAAATATAATATCTAGTATTGAACCGGGCATATCTGGTATTAAAAGCACTAGATCCAATCCTTATTTCTTCAAATTAAGTATTATTATTGCAAAGTGTAGCATTACACACCGAAAACTTGTCCAATTTGACTCATTTTAAATTATGATGACGTGAATTCATAGTGCTATGATTGTTTTAGTAATGAAATATCCTAAATTATGATATATTTAAATGTGTTTGAAACATAGTCTCCTCCAAAATATAGTATCTAGTATTAAATTGGACATATCTAGTATTAAAGGTACAGATACAGTACTCATTTCTTAAAATTAAGTACTATTATTGAAAAATATAGTATTATGTATTGGCATTGAGAACTTGTCCAATTTGATTCGTTTTAATCACGGAGACATGAATTTCTAGTGCTATGATTATTTTAGTAATGAATGAAAACAATTGATGTAATATCAAGGTGTAAGGATTGCCTTTCATCCAATATAACATTGAGTTACACTAATGTGATGGGAACATCAATTGTTAAAATGCAATTAGTTTTTTTACAAACTTTGAGTGCACATGCATATTTGAAGTTGTTTTATCTGTTAAATATCCTAAATTATGTGTTTAAGTGTGTTTGAAACATATTTTCCTCCAACATATCGAATCAAGCTGGAATATTAAAATTCGTTTAGTGTGACATTGCAAAATATGGTATTGATCCGGGCTTATCCAATATTGAAGATACTATCCAGTATTCATTTGCTAGAATTAAGTATTATTATAAAAAAAATATAGCATTACATATTGGTATTGAAAAACTTGTCCAATTTGACCCATTTAAATTGTAGTGACATGAATTCCCATTGCTATGATTGTCCTAGTAATGAGCATCCTAAGTTATGATGTGTTTAAGTGTGCATAAAACATATCCTCTAAAATACAATATCTAGTATTAAGCCAAGCATGTCTAATATTAAAGTACCAAATCAAGTACTCATTTAAAATTAAGAAGTATTATTGCAAAATATAGTATCATGTATTGGCATTGGAAAACTTGTAATTTAACTCACTTTTTAATTATGGAGACATGAATATCTAGTGTTACAATTGTTTTAGTAATGAAAAAAATCAATTCATGTTACGTGAAGGTATTAGAATTGCCTCTCTCCAATGTAGTATTGAGCTACATCAGTGCGATGGGAAAATAAGCTATTGAATACAAGTAGTTTTTAAATATCCTATATTGTTTTATCTGTTAAATATCCTAAATTATGTCTTTAAGTATGTTTGAAACATGTTTTCTCGTCCAAAATATCAAATCAAGGTGGGTCACTAACTTGTTTAGTATGACATTGCAAAATATAGTATTAATCTAGGCAATATCTAGTATTAAAGGTACTAGCTCCAGTACTCATTTATTAAGATTATAAGCACTATTTTTGCAAAATATAATGTTAAATATTGGTCAAAAAAACTTATCCAATGTGACTCGTTTAAATTGTGATGATATAAATTCGTAGTGATATGATTTTTTCAGTTATGCAATATCCTAAATTATGTATTTAAGTGTATTTGAAACATATTCTCCTTCAAAATATAGTATCTAGTATTATACCGAGCATATCTAGTATTAAATGTAATAGATCAAGTACTCATTTCTTAAAATTAAGTACGATTCTTACAAAATATAGTATTATGCATTGTTATCGAAAACTTGTCCAGTTTGACTCGTTTTCATTATGATGACATGAATTCCTAGCATTATGATTTTTTTAGTGATGAAATATCCTATATTGTGGGTTTAAATGTGTTTCAAACATATTCTTCTCCAAAATACAGGATCTGGTATCAAACCGGACATGTCTAGTATTGAATATATGAGATCTAGTACTCATTTCTTAAAATTAGGTGCCATTATTGTAATCATATTGCGTATTGGCATAAAAAAACGTGTCCTATTTGACTCGTTTTAATTATTGTGATATGAATTCCTAGTGTTACGATTGTTTTAGATATGAAATGTGTTTTGAATTGTGTTTTTAAGTGTGTTTAAAACATATTCTCCTCCAAGATATAGTATCTAATATTAAACTAGGTGTAGATGGTGTTAAAGGTACCAAATCCAGTACTTATTTCTTAAAATTAAGTACTTTTATTGAAAAATATAGTATTATATATTTGCGTCAATAACTTGTCCAATTGGACTCATTTTAATTTATGGTGACACGAACTCCTGTTATTATGATTATTTTAACAATGAAATATCTTAAATCATGTGTTTAAATGTGTTTTGAAACTAAAGAACAAACCTAGATTGATCCAAATCAAATTGAAGGATGTAAAAAGAGAGAAAAAAGGGAACACACTAGATTTTGTTCATTGTACATAGTAATATATTACATGAGATACAAACATGAAAAACAAAGCCCTGCTCTGGTCAAACCGACCATCCCCAATCTAGAACTTCAGAAATAGTGTGAGAAAAAGGAGCATGACAAGACAATTACCTTGATACAAATACTAATAAATCGTCATACATTCTAATTTAAACAACCAAAGACAGACTTCCTTTAGGGCCAACACTAAAATAAAACCCTGATCAGATCCAAGATGTAACAATTCCTATTGCCTTCTCTTTGTCTAATTGTTTTAACTATTAAACAGAAATATTCGTTGCTCACTTTCATGCATGCAAGTTCACATGTCGCAGTAAGTGATAAAGAATGAGTAGGGTGTCAACCCCATGAGAAATTGTGTTGCAAAGGAATTAACTAAAACTAAACAATGAAAAACGAATTTGACTGGAAGTAGAAACTTGAAAAGAGAAAGATTTTGTAAATGAATACAGTAATCAAAAGGCCTAGGATTACGAATCGCCAATTCAGATAAATTAATTATGTTATTATCTTTTATTGAATTATGAATGCTATTGGTTGTTAACACTAAGTTTTAAGCAATCACAAGGCACTTTCGTGCTACTTGCAATTAAAACTCTTAATTAATTAATTCAATATATTCCTATCTGAATCGCAAAAATCAGTAATTAATCAGGAACCACTTAATAGGCTACTTATGGCAAGCAACTGTATTCTTATCTTACACTCAAATCAATTTATTCAACTCATGCAAATAAATTGAACTTAAGCTCTTTTTATCAACGATCAATTCTAACTATTCCTTCCGGGCTTCATTAGAATTTCAATGATTAACTTAAATTGATAATAGACAATTAGGTTAAGACAAGCAGCATGATATTAGAAATAACTATTTAGCAAATATTAGGGATGACAAATCAACCCGCACCCGCAGGTACGCATCCCACCTCGCCCCGTCCCATCCCATTTAAAACCCACCCTGCAGCGAGGCGGGGCGCGGCGGGACGGGTGTGGGTTTATAGTGAACCCGCCCCGCCCCGCCCCGCTATGCTATATATTATAAAATATATATTGTAATGTAAATTATAATATATAATAATTAAATATATCATAATTTTAAAAAAAAAAATCAACTAAAGTCTAAAACACACAAAAACACCACCATCCCCTCCCCCGTGTGACCCACTTCCTCTTCTTTTTTTCAAAATTTTCAATTTTCACTCCCTCCCACCTCTCTCAAATCTCTAAACCCCTTGCCCCTCTTTCATCTCGCAACTCCTCTCCCTCTTTCCCATGGGCGGCCATCAAATTTCAGATCTAAATGTTAACCTCTCTCATCAGTTTTGAAGCTCGTAAGAATTGGTATGTAGGACTTCATTTTTCATTTCACATTTTGTGTGTAATTTGTGGTTTTGTTTTGTTTTTTATTTTTTTATTTTTTTTTTCAATTTAAAATTTTAAATATAACTCTATTTGGTGGCAATAAAATGAAAAAAAAAACAAAGGAAAAAAAGAGATAAGGGTTGAGATGGAGTGGGTGCGGGTTTTGAACCTCAGAACCTACGAGGCGGGACGGGTTTTTAAGTTTAAAAAAACCTACATGGCGGGTGTGGGTAGGGGTAAAACCCGTCACCCACCCCGCTCCATTGCCACGCCTAGCAAATATGAAATCAACAAGAAATAACAATTCTGAATTAACTCATGTGAAAATGTTTATTTATAATCCTAGAAAAATAAAATTAGTTCATGCTTCTAACGAACATGAACATTGACAAAAATATGAAAATACAAAGCAATGACATATAATCAAAATAAATGAAAACTAATTCTATCTATAGTACATAATTTTTAACTAGATTAGGAGTCAGCTTCAAATCAGTTTTAGGTTCTTCAAAAGTCTTCTACTTTTCACATTTGAGTCCACAATTGAGTAGAAGTCAAAAGTTAGTCTAGAAATAGAGTTGTTGGCCTTGCAAGTCTTTTAAGCATCAAATTTCGTAAACTTTAATGCCAAGCTTGAACACCTCCGCACCCAAAATTGGGGGCACTTGCGCGCACAACTATGTCATTTTCTTTTATTTCTGTTGCCTGGCATGTCCACGCTCAATATTGGCTTTTTTTCCCATTTATTTTATTTGGTTGCGCTTTTGAATGAGTTTATCTATTTCTAAAATACTAAACACTAATATCAGTTGATTTTAAGATAAAAAGATAATGTTTCCATACATAAAATGAGCATAAATATAGTACGAACATGGAATTATCAATATTTTACATAATCACAATGAAAAACCAAGAAAAAAACATGCCCAATTCACTGAAACCCATGAGCTGATCAAAGTAACCATTGGAACGACACACACTTGTCGGTGAGCTGTGGAGGTAGTCAGGTAGAGGTAGCTGCGTTGCTGGTAGCGGAGGAAGAGCCTCCTTTGACTTTAGCGAGAACAAGGACGAGTTTTGCAGTGCGGAGGATAGGTTTCCCAGCTAGGCTCTAAAAAATCTGAGCCTCGACACGACACCTTCTAGTTGGAAGGCTTATGTTTTGTTTTGTTGGAGGGTTTGAAGCCATTAGTAATGAATTGTGACAAATTGAGAACTCATTTGGGACCATTTTTGCAAACTGAAAGCAGAGCTCTGCTAAACTTCCATAATCGTAAGTATACAAGATATAGAGTTCTCCACTGTAGACACAACTCCCTAATAATTAAATTTGAGTTCCTGGCTTTCTTATAAAAATTCTTTAGAACTTGAACTTCGGGATGAATCTCCAAGACTGCTACTATCTATCTTCCTTGGAGGTTTTATCAAGAGTGGTGCCCATCTGGTGCGAGATGATGGTGGTGACGACATAGAGGAAAAATTAGGGTGAAAGATAAAGAAAAATGGGCTAATTTTATTTTAGAGTGAAAGGCAGAAAAGGAAAAAAAAAAAGAAGAAGAAAAAAATTACGTTCACGGCATTTTAGTTAAAACAAGTAGGGGGGGGAGTGAAGTGTAAAATGAAAATTGAGTTAGGGAATTAAAACTACCAAAATACTGATAAGGGATTGATTCATATTTTAAAAATAGGTTTTGGTATTTTTCAACAAAAAAAAAGTAATAATAATAATAAGGACAAATGCCACTAACGGTTACTAATGTTTTCATTTTTCTCACTTTAATCCCCATGTTTCATTTTTAACCTTAGGATCTTTAAATTAATAAATTTGTACCACTTGATTTTTTGGTCTTTTGGTTAATTTTTTGGCCACTTTTTGTCGAAAAGACAATAGAGGTCAGCGTCACTTTCCATTTGAGATGGGATAAATTGTCATTTAAGTAAAGAATAAAGAAAAGAGAAAACACACCAATATCCTTTGCACTTCCTTGAAGATCACCCCAGTAAATAATGTTTCTACTTACAGTTATTTATAAGGTTTTTTGTTTGGATATTTTCTCTTTTTCTATTTCTTGTATAAATGGCAATTGTGCCCTTTTTAAATTTCCGATAATGCTAACGTATGTCCCTTTTTTTGATAAAAATTGTTTAGAAAGTTGATCAAAGAACCAAAGTAGAATAAATTTCTTAGGTTAGGAACTCTAATATTAACAATAAGATATGAGAAATTAAAGTGGGAAAAAATAAATATATTAAGAACTATTATCCACGTTGACCTGATAATTGTACAGAATACAGAGGAACAATCGAATTTCACTTTTTCGGTTTTAAATCCTATGTTTTACTTTTAAAGCACAGACAAGTCTCCACTGAAGTTTACGGCCGGACCCCCTTCAACATTTAAACTACCGCACTTTGTGCGGCCACTGAGTGCCACTGACTGAATGACAAATACCATGTCCACTATTGTCCAGATAGTTGGGCCCCACCCTGCCGCGATTCCAATAGAGTCAATATCTTCTTGATTGCCCCTTCCCAATATATCCTATCTTTTCCGGATTTAAAAAAGTAGAGTGAAACCCAAATCACTGTTCTATCTCTGTGTCAGTTGTTTCTGTACAGTGTGTCGCAGTCCTGATTTAATTTTGGGGAGCAAAATGGGGCATGGAAATTCGAAACAAGAAAGCCCAGATGAGTCAACGGACAGTTCTGGTTCTACAACATCAAGAGTTCAGAAACTTAGGCAGCGCCTCCACCTTCACCGTCCCCACTTCCGCCGCCACCGCCGTGGCTCTGATTCCGGCCTCAGCAAGCTTCTCAAGGAGGAAGACTTCGCCGGCATCGCTTTCTTCCGCCTCATAGGCGTATATACCAGCTATTACATGCTTTTGTTCTCATTCTATGATTCTGTCTCCTTTTTCCCTTCCCATGTAAATGCTTAAAGGATATCCCAAAATAGCTTTATTTGTTCTTTTTGTTGGGTTATTGAAGGCGGAGATGAAATTCAAGGACAAGTGGCTTGCATGCGTTTCTCTTGGGGAGCAGACCTTCCGCACAGGCATCTCTGATCAGTTATTCTTTTTACTCCTTAATAATATTTTTTTCCCGAAAAACAATTATTCACTATTCACTGACTTTCCCGTACTATTTTCTGTTCATGCGGACATCTGGATGATTTCTCTCTTTCTTTTTCTTTTTTGGCATATGAAAAAGCATGATAATGACCATCCATTCAGAATCACCATGAAACAACAAAAAAAGATATGCAAAGCACCGTGTGCTTTTGGGTTAATTTGAGCTATTCTTTCTACCACCTGGTACATGTGGCCAACATTTAACTAGATATGCATGTGGTTGCTAATCATTTTCCCTGGATTATTACTTCTTTTTAGTTCTGTGAATTTAATGAATATGGAATTGCGTGATCATGAATGAATGGATTAAAAAGGCAGGGTGACATAAACAGAATAGTTGTCTCCAGCAAATAATATGTGGAATTGATAAAAACGTGGGAGGAAAGAAGGGTCAATTAGTTTTCACTTGGAATAATATTGTTGAGAAACAACTATGGAAAGAATGAAGAATTTGACCCTGCTTATTGTATTGTTCTGTCTTGGAAATACGGTGAAAACAGTGAAATTTTGAAACCCATTTTTCCAGGACACTCCCATGCTGTCTTCTCTGTTCGTGGTTTAGTGTTTTAGTCATGCTTTGAGACATTCTTTCTGTCTTAATAAGATGAATGAAACTTAGTTATCTGTTGTCAGGAGAGCAATCAAATAGATACCTCCCTTTCTGTCTATAATTCATTCCCTTGTAAAACGGGGCAAATGTTTGAGAATACAGCTCTTCTGAAAGAAAATATAACATCAACTCATTTCAGTTGTAAACTTACTTTGCTGTCCTTTGTGTATCTTCTAACTGCAATTTTGCCCATGGATTGTGCAGAAGGATACTTGTTTTCATCATTAGCCATTATTCAGTTTGTCTTAATTTGGAAAAGTAGATTGGGCCTCTCAGCGGACCTATGTTTCATGTATATACCAGTCACGTTGTCCCGCTATAGTACTGTAGTGATCATTACAACTTTGCTTTATTGAAAAAGTCATGTCTAAATCAACATTCAGCACCGTATGCCTGAGGTTCCCACTTTTTCATCAAATCAGAAAATTGGAAACAGTGTTTGCTTCTCCCCGTGAAGGCCTTAGAAACTTGGACCCATAATGTTTTCATTTTTTTTTTCAATTATATAAAAGTCCATTCTTTTTGTTGTGTGCATGTTCATTCAAGTGAGATCTATTTACTTTCCCCACAGATGACAGTATGAGTATATTTACGGCATCATCAAGTCTTACATTTCCAAAATATTTCAAGTCCAATGTTTTGGGAACAGCATATTTTTATATACCTACATCTTTCCTTGTCAGTTAGTTATAATGCTTAAAGCGCCAATTCATTTTTTTACTCTAGGATTGAGTTTCATCTTTCTGTCTTTTTTCTTTTCCTTGTACCACTGTCTTGTAACCCAATTTACAAGGAAAGAATGACCATTCTCAGCAAGGCCTCAATTGCCTCTGAGAACTGTCGGCCAAAATACTCATAAAGGACACTGATCTGTATGTTCAGCGGCCACCTATCAGTAGCCGACTTGTGATCAAGGCTCTCAAAATATGTTTTTATTCACTCTGTCTTTCAGCAGAAGGAAATAAGGCATTTATAAATGTAAATTTCAGTAGAAAGGAAAATGAGATAAAAAAATTCCTTCCTGTCATGAATAGGTTGTCTGGAAATAGTTTCTATGAAATAGTTGTTTGTTTGGATAGGCAGCACTATGTAAGGAGATTCTAACGAAAAGAAAAGTTAGAAAAACAATTTAATGCTTGGTCTTGTTGTGATGCCATAAATTGGATGTTTCTAATTTTTGAATTCTGGGATTTTGCATCTCATGAATTGTAGTTCTTGCTGTCTTATTTTCCCTTATAATATTTCCCCATGAGATGACATTATTGTGCAAATATTTAGAAGGTGATTGCTAATATCTTATATGTACATCGTTATGCTTCTAAGAAAAGTTTCACTATTTCTGGATATTACCTCCCCAACTGCCGGTATTGATTGTGTTTCTTTTCTTTTCTTTTTTTTTTTTTTTTTTT
>JACFYI010003308.1:55256-68880 GCA_014898755.1 Handroanthus guayacan | reverse complement strand
GCCTGGTTTTGTGGTCAGTAAGATGATAAACTGACAATAGTGGGCTGCGAGGTTGCTTATAGGGGCTACAGTAGGGGATAGAGTTAGACAGAATGAGTAGTGTATTGGACAGATGAGCTTTAGTGGCCTGAAGGGACGGGTGGCAGGGTGAGAGAATGAGAAGTTGTTCATTAACATTGAGGAAGAGATGGGATGAAGAGAAGAAGATAGGAACATGATGGACAGATGACTGATGAGTTATGGTTTAGGAGTAAGAAAAGGTACAGGTATGTGATAGATTTGGCTTTTGGGGTTCATTTGTCTGCACTGACAAGGTTCATGTTTGGCAATGATGCTCAAGCATGGTTTTTATTGCTAAATATTTTCTTTTAGTCTTGAGAGTATAAATTTGTGTATAATGCTGGGATTTCAATCAAATAATTCAACTGTTGACAGCTTGAGTTCCCCTGTTTCCTTCCTTTTTAACATGATGGAAGACTAGCAGTATAATTTACATTTTAAAGTGATGTCATAGATCTAGTATGTCCAAGATGATACTGCTCTCAAGAAACAGCATTAAGACAACTCCTTGATAAGTTTAACAATGTGATTATCACGTTTGTGATTGTCGTGCTATTGTTACCTTCTCTTCTCCTTCCTCCTTGCAAAGTCGTGTATTTTTCGAATTTTTATGTTGCTTTATTTTTAATCCTCAGACAAACAATTTTGTAGGATTCAGATTCTGACACAGATGTATACGATCTATTGGATCCAACATCTGCTGGAGGAATCGTTGGCAAAATAAGTTTGTCATGTTTCATTGAGGTGAGAATTTTAATTCCTTCATTGTTGCAGGACATATAACCATTTGTATGCATTAAGCTCACTGATATAACATTTATAGGACCCAATGGAAACAGAAAAGAGCTTCGCAAGGCGTATTTTGTCTATAGTGGTATGTGATGACTCTACTGCAGTGTAATTGACATCATGTGCATCTTGCCTCACTAAATTGTACTGATTAGTAAAATTATGTTATATATATATGTGTGTGTGTATTTCTTTAGCTCATATCTGCATTCTAGCTGAAAGTTAATATGACTTTTCATATTTATGATGCTATAGGGTAGAGAGATTTGGTGTTCTAACCTCGCAAAATCTTGTTTTAGCGAAATGTTTTATGAGGCAACTTGAAATCATTTGTTAAGTAGTTGACAGCTTAGTAAGTTTGAGAAGTTTCTTAATCTGGGACGTTTATGTCTACATGAGCAGAGTGCATTGCTTGATTCGAATATTCAGTATGCATAGAGGGTAGATGAATGATTACCCCCTGAAGACATTTTGGATAGATCACATTGCAAGGACAAGGTGAAAATGTTGTATATCCTGACTTGATAGTGAACCTATCTGATTGTAATATCTTCAATTAAACTTTGTAAATACCCTCGACTTTAGTGCAGTCAACTCTGTCATTTGCCTTTTCCGCTTCTCTCTGCTTGAAATTTCTCCTCCCTTTATTGCATCATCTGACAGTTTGAGTTGGGACAAACTCCATCTACCCTAACAATCAGATTTTCACGCCTTGCTTGGCCAGTGAGGAATTTATTTAATTTTTCTTTTGCACTTGAAGAAGTAATCCAGAATACTAGATGTGGTCGTTACAAAGAAACTGGGACTGGAACTGTATATGAGCCACAAGGACATGATCAAACTGAGTGAGAGAGAGAGAGAGAGAGAGAGAGAGAGAGAGAGTCTAATATGGAAGCTTGAAAAGATTTCTGAACAAGATAAGATACTCAGGAAATGCATTGACTGAGGAAGTGATGAGAGATACACTCAACTAGTCCATTGAGACCAAGAGCCATCCTTGCTGTGGATAATAAGGATAAAATAAGGCTGGAGAAAAGTTCAAGAAATTTTTGTACTTCATAGCAAATATGGGCACAAATATATTTGGAATATAGAAGCTTAACAATTAATGTTGAGAGTCAGTAAAAAATGCAACCATGAAGAATTTAGTGCCATAGAGAACCCAAAAAATAAAAAATAAAAAAATAAAAAAATAAAAATAAAGAGCTATTGTGAGGATAGGCTAGGATACAAAACCCTGGGGAAGAGGGCTAGAATGAGGTGTAGAAGAAGTGATGGCTGCCTGGAAGTCGGTGGACAATAAACTGGTCCAATTCCAGTTTTTGGTGCCATGATAGTTGAACTTGGGGGACGTAACCCTAATAATCCAATAATGCTTCAAAGGTCATGCAGTCATGCTAATCATGAAAGATGTGGGTAATGACAGTAGTTTCTAGAAGGGTGGAAGAAATCACATACTGATGAAGACCTCGATAGTTGCACCTACCCCATACCGTAATGGTGGGAAAATTTAGGTGATTAGATTTAATCGTGATAAGTCAAATACTTATTCCGCAACCAATTGTAGCTTGCCTAGAGTTTGTTCTCTAGTTGAAGAAGCTGTATTGTTAAAATGACTTGACCCTGCTAAAAGGATGAAGTGATCACATAATGATGAAGATACTTTTTGATTCCACAGTTGTATTGCAACCTATTGTATCACGCCCACAATTGTGGAATTCTGTGTTGCTAAAATGATTGACCTTGTGGAATTCGGTGATGCAACAGTGTGTCTAAGGCCTTTTGTCACAACTTCATAGTTGCAATGTTTCCTCTCATTTACATGATAGCACATCAATGTGCTTGTGTGCATTGCAGCGACAAAGGACTGTGAAAATGAAAAATTTAAAGGGTGTATGTTGTGATCAAAAAATTAAACTCTATACTGATCCTTCGCTTCTGTCACAGTATGCTTTCCTTCAGCACGCCATGTGTAATGAGAATGCTCCATTGCTATGCCCTTCAAATTTTTGAAAAGTCAGAGGGTCTAGCTCCAAATCTACCCTACAAGGGATCTCAAGATGCAACGATATCATACAAAACATTTTGTCTTGCATCTGCATGAATTTCATTTTTCCTTTGTGGTTTAACAATGCAGTTGCATCTGCCATGTTTTTACTTTATACAGGATTACAATGAAGATGGAAATCTTTCATACGCTGAATTCTCTGACTTGATTGATGCATTTGGCAATCAACTGGCTGTTGCCAAGGTTTGTGTCTGAAATTCTAGTGTGTTTTTCTGTCATTCCCTTATCTGAGTTTATCAGCCATTGGTATTTATTCAAGAATTGCATGTACTGTGCAGACCAAATCCTACTTTTAATGTACTATTAGGTGGCGTTCACGTATTTAATCTGTTAAACTTGACAAACAGAAAGGGCTTGCATCCTTAGGAAGCAATTTAAAATCTTAAAATCCTCTGGACATTCCATGTATTGATCAAGAAAATTGGTCTTTTTAATGGTCGGAGAACACAAATAAAAATTATTTCTTCCTCGGCCATGTACGTTATTATTTCACATTATGTTATTCCTACAAGTGATCCAGATTTGGAATTGGAAAAGCTTCACTTTAAGGACTTCAAAATCATACACGTGTATTTCTTACATTCATCATTAGCCACTTGTTTCTCCAATCAAAAAGTTGGCGATCAGAAACAGATGCATTCTAAAGAAATATTTCTTGAGTTGAATCATTATCTTTTTCATAAATCCACAAGTTTAAGTTCATGGATGTGGCTTGAGTGTCTAATGCTGGGCAGTAAACTGAACACCAAAGTCTCATTAATGGCGGAGAATGTATGATCTCTTTTATCTTATCTGTCATCTTGGTTTGTTTTCAGAAAGAGGAACTTTTCAAAGCTGCTGATGAGAATGAAGATGGTGTTGTCAGCATGGATGAGTTGGCTATGCTTCTAGCTATTCAACAAGAAAAGTATGCACTTAAAATACCTGTTAATTTCAGGATAAATTTTGGATTGTTACTTTTAAATATATTATTCACTTTCATGGATTTCTCAACAGTAACAGTAATGAATGTGTTTTGTTCTGAAATAGAAATGTGAATGGCCCTTTGCATTTTCTACTTATGCACTTCTTTTATTTATTTATTTATTTATTTATTAATTCATCTTTTCAATGTCTTCATTTGCTATACATACTCAAAAGGTCATGTGGAAAGGTTAATATGTGGCTGCCCTCCACCAAAACTAGTCTTCAATAACCTTTGATGCACACCCATTAAGCTTTGGGCATGAAGGTCAAACTACTGGATGGCTAACTGTGGTTGAAACTATGTCCATTATTATTATTATTATTATTATTATTATTATTATTATTATTTTTCTTTTTTGTTTTCTTTTACGCATTGTTTATATGATGTATGACTGTGCACATAACATTGACTAGTATAGCATTGATTTGTAGGAAGTGAGATTTCTACTGCCAAGATATTTCAGGAGTTTGTGAAAAACGAAAAACTGAACATTTTCATGCTATAGACTTCACTTCCAACTAATATTCCAAATAGTTTTGTTGAATGTTTGCTTAATGTTATAACTTTAGCTTAAATTTGAATTTTCAGATAATTATATCATTTACCCGTGTTTGTTATACTCCCTTCTTTAAGGCTGAAAACTTTGATGACCTTTGATTTAGGATGGTCTCCTAGGAAGCATATCTCCCACTGATGACTGGTTCTTTTGGGAAACTTAAAATTTTAGCCCTAGTTTGTTTGTTTTTCGTTATTCGTTTTAATTTTTCCACCTTGGTATTGGTCAATCCTGTGTGTACTATCAAGTATTTGGCTATGGATCTACTAAATAATGATATATGTCCAATTTACAATGCCTGGTCTCTACTACTATATAGTGGAGCTTTCATTTTTTAGCAGTTTCTGATTGCTGGAAATGCATTACAATATATCAAATGTTATGAATTCTTAAATTTCTCAGTCTTATGTTTTTTGCTTAACATTTTCTGAGTGCAGGGATCCACTTATTAATTGCTGTCCTGTGTGTGGTGAAGTTCTTCAAATCTCGGATAGGTTGAATACTGTGGTTCATTTGACCCTGTGTTTCGATGAAGGGACTGGAAATCAGGTTATGACTGGAGGATTCTTGACTGATAAGCAGGCTTCAAATGGGTGAGAACTTGTCAAACTTGAATTTCTCTTGCTTCTAACTGAGATTTGTATTTATCTTCTGGCATAGATATAAACTAGCATGGATGAAGAAATCTTGTGAGAAAAAGAGCATGAGACAGGACATCATTGTAAAGAAATGAGATGCAAACCGGCTGCCGACTCTTATACTTAACCCATTCTTAGTAGTTGATAAAGAAGAACTTCAAAGCAATTCCCATTCTTATTACCTCCCTATAGAAATTATGTAATTGCTCCCAAATATGTTGGGATATTGCTCTGTTGAGCTAAGTCTAAACATGCAATTTTGTCCTTTTTTCTAATTACATTTTACGACCATTATAGTTGTAACTGTTTCCATTTGATTTGTCAAAGATCGATATTCTCTCCACAGGTGGATGTTCAAAGTAAGTGAATGGGCTCATTTCTCATCCTATGAAGTGGGATTGAGGTCTGGATCAAGTGCTTCACATATTCTGGTATGACCCCTGAACCCACCCAATTCTCATTTTTGTGGTAACATCTGTATGTCCCAAGAATCACTCCCTTAGTTGTATTATTCTGTCATGGAGGTTCCTTTACATAGCTACTGTACATACCCCACTTTTAATTTTAGTCCATTCATTGCCAGCTCGTTACTTGGTCTTTTGATGCTTCAAACAGATATTTCCTTAAGTGATATAATCTTGCTAACTGAAAGGAAACAAGTTTTTGTCTTTTTGCCGCCCCCCCACCACCCAAAAAAAAAAAAATTGTGATTGTTGACAACGATTTATGCCAGAGATTTTATTCTGTCAATGCAGTGTGCCACATTTACAGAACCCACTTGGATACTTTTTATGATATCAGGTTTTTGACCGGCGAACAAGGAGACTAGTGGAGGAAATAATTGATGCCAAGATTGTTTTATCTATGAGAGCTATTTATCAATCTAAAGTAGGACTTGGCCTCATGGACAAAGGTTGGCTTATAATATTTCACTGCTAACAGGACACTAAGTGACCTCATTGCAATCGTTTGTAGATGACATTTCGTTATTTCTCTCTTTCTTACATCTTCATCTCTTGGGTTATTTTTCAGATCTCGATAAAAATCTTTCATCAATTTAGGATACTTTACATCTAGTTATGTAAAGTAGATGGATAAGTGTTCCTGTATGGCTTCATTCAATTCGTTAGCTCACCTTGTACATATAATTGATGCGTGGTCCTATTTGAATGCAGGGGCAAAAGAACTGTTGCAAAGCATTTCAGAAAAGCAGGGCAGGAAAATGGATTCAGCTGAATCTTCTGAGGATATTCCGAAATTTATTAATTTGTTTAAGGCATGATATTATTTTTATCCATGCACTGCAATTGTTTCATTTCAACTTTGGATGAGATTTTGCCGATGAATTTAGGTTCTAACACATAACATAATTGCAATGAAAAGCCATCTCTTGCAAGTGACTGACATTAGTCGTCAATGTTGAAACTAGTGTAAATTTTGTTTGCTTCAATGCACTTCATTTTTTTATTGACAAGTTCTAAACAAGGGTCTAATTCTTTCCTCTTCTTTTATCATTTGCTGATATTTTGTTTTAATCAAGTCATGTCCATTTCATAAGCTTGTGGGATTCCTTTTAACATGCTAAAAATGTGAATCTGCATGTAGAAAGACCAGATGCTGAAATTTTAAACTTGTTGACATGTATTTTAAGTACATCTCCTTTGACTAGCAATACTTTGTATATTGAAAGACTTTAGATATGAAGGTGATGCACTGTTAAGATGGAAATTAGGATGTGTAGAGCTTATAAATCTTCACTCCCTGCCCTGAGATCGCTAACCAATGAACTTATTCTCTTAAGCCTCATCTGGTCTGAAAAGCGAGACACCCAGTCCTGTTGATTGATTGCACTTTTGATCATGTGTTTGTGTCTCTCTCTACTTAAGCAAAGGATCCAGTTTGACTTTCGAATTGAAAACAGAATCCATTGGAATTATAAAAGAACAAAAAAAGGTGTGGTTCTGGAAGTATTACAGTCAAACAAGATCTTCATATTTACAAGTGATAATTACCTCTACCTCCCTTGAGATTTATCATAATTACCAAACTACCCCTGATTTGAATAATTACCATTATACCCCCTAGTGTGTGATGCAGCTAATGCATAAAAACAATCACAGCCCTTGAATGTATACATAATTATAGTTGGCCCCCCCGGGCTGATGCACAATATTGAAATTACACCCCTTTATCCACGAGTATACTTGTAATGTTTTGGATTTTCAGGAATGTAACTGCCCAAACCTTGGGGGGTGTAATGGTAATTATCCAAACATCGGGGATATTTTAGTAATTATGATAAACCTTAGGGGGTCTTGAGTTAATGATCCCTATTTATAAACCAGTAAAATTAGGATTTCTTCATGTTTCTTTAGTCCAGTTATGAGTCTACTTGTATTCAGTTATTTCTATTGCATGTCATGCTGTCTTTGGTTGTATCTGGGTTTTGATATTCTGTTACATGCAATTTTATCCAAGATATTTCTTCCTCTTGATATTCTGTTACGTGCAATTTTATCCAAGATATTTCATCCTCTAACCATTTCCTGTCAAAGGGAAAAAGCTAAGGAATTGTCAGGCTGGATAAAAGCTGTAGTTTTTTTCTTAATTTCATTAGACAGTAATTATAACTTAAGTTCGCTTACTACTTAGTACACCTAATACATGGTCCTCGGCATTGATCAACTAGTCTTAAGCTCTCTAAGCCTTGCTCTTGAAATGTATATATTGCTGGACACTTCAGATCTGACTCCAGAATGTGGGCATCTAAAGCTATGCTTTTGGAATGTAACTTGATCTAAGCAAGGGCATTTACATATAGTATTTCACAACCACCTATGTGCATCCCATCATGGCATTTTGTGATTTAGTAAAGGAATGAATCCGTGATCGACTAGCTCTGAATTGGATTCTTCACTTTGTCACTTTGATCCTACTCGAGTTTTTGACTCTAGTATTAGTTATCCCTTTACTGTTCTTAACCTGTAGGTACCAAGATGTGATTTCCAGAATCTCTTATTGTGAACTGAAGCTGATGAGATGAGGAAATAATGTTTCATGTCTGCCAAATAGCGATCTGTTGGAAGTAGGAATGGACTAACAAAGGCATACTCATTTTGTCCTAAACCCTCACTTACCTCTTGGTTTTCCTCTTCCCCATTCAAAGGCGTTCATTGATTTAATGTACATGTATTGTGCATCACTGCTTCTCAGTGTAGTTTGATTGTTCTTGCCATCTTCGAATTTGGAATCATAAGTCCTTTAAATTTACTAGGGCTTGTTATCATTAAATAGCTTATGGAATAATATCTGTTTCCTGATTGTGCTTGTTGGATATGTTACAGGATCAAATAAATTTGTCTGAAATCAAATACCCCATAGAGCACTTCAAGGTGGGTAAGAATTTGAGACTATATGGTACAAATCCTCATTCTGAACTGTTGCTTGTGTTATTATTTATTCAACCTGGCTGCCAATACTTGGTATTGGATTATTTTGTAGAGTCAAGTTTCTTATTTCCCTTTGGTAGTTTTATATGTCTCTCTTATGGTAATGGATGTACGACCAACTTATATCTTTGTGATTCGTTCTTTTCTTCAAAATGTTTAAAAGGCCGCGGTTTACACGATTTATTGCATCTGCGATATTTTCTCCATTGATCCAAGTCTTTATGTCCTCCAGTTTCATATGCAAAATCAGAATATGCTATTTAGGAAGTTGGTCTTTGATAGTATATGTGCCATAGA
Organism: Handroanthus guayacan; assembly: GCA_014898755.1. Taxonomy (NCBI): domain Eukaryota; kingdom Viridiplantae; phylum Streptophyta; class Magnoliopsida; order Lamiales; family Bignoniaceae; genus Handroanthus; species Handroanthus guayacan. The sequence goes on along the minus strand of JACFYI010003308.1, from coordinate 60,056 downwards.
AAATCTTGGTCTTTGATAGAAATAAAAGTGGGGAAAGTGTCGTAGAGAGAATCTAGGGTAATTACACTAGTTGTATATGAACTCGATGGAATATATTATCAACTGTTAAACATACCACCTTCAACTATCCTCCTCTGTGCAATTAATGTGAATGATCCCCTTCTCAACCCCCCACCACAAAAATTATCTACCAAAATTTCCATGCTGAGGAATTTTGGAAGAAGCGTGTGCTACACAACAGTCGTTTGCATAGACATGCTTGCATTTTCCATATATCTGTCATTCCCATTTTCTTTATTCTTAAGCCCTGCATGACTAAAAGATTACCACATTTACATAGATTGTTGCCATGGATTGCAGTCACTTAATTGGGTGTTCACGAATTTATTCCTTGTTTTTATCTGTCATTTTTTTATCTTATTTATGTTGTTTTTATATTTAATCTTCCTCTCATAAGTCAGTGTTTTCCTGGTCGCAGACGTTCAATGAATTTTTCATAAGAGAGTTAAAACCTGGAGCGAGGCCAATCACCAGCATTGAATGTGATGATATTGCAGTATGTGCAGCTGATAGCCGCTTGACGGCATTTGAAACTGCTACAGATGCTATGAGATTTTGGATTAAGGTATAACTATTTAGCATGTGGAGGCCAACTTAGGACTCTTCTGTTTGTATCTGTGTGTACGAATCTGTCATGTTATTCGTCCAATAATAGTTTAGAGAATGATTTTTGACCACTGTGTTCTATAACAATAGTCAACGGGAAACTTCTAAAGCATCAGAAATGCAACTGAATTCACTGCATATCTATTAATAGTACGAAAGCTAATGGCTTATTTTCTCTTCTTTACTTTATAACTTTTATGTTATTCCTTTCTTTATAGCATTTGCAAAACGTTCTTCAGAAACTTAGTGCAATCAGAGGAACGGTCTATATTATATGTACAATTATATAGAAAGGAGGGTTCTTTATTTCTCAAAAATATGCTTTTCTGCTTTATAGCATCTTATATGGAATATCTTTTGTCACACCAGGGCCGCAAGTTTTCTGTAAAAGGCCTTTTGGGGCCTGAATTGTGCTCCAATGCCTTCATTGATGGAAGTCTAGTTATATTTCGTTTGGCCCCACAGGTACTCTTCTGTCAATTTCTCTTGTTCTTGAGCACAGTTAAGGTTCTTGAATAATCACCATTTTTAATTTTGAATTTCATTTAGAGCTGGAGGACGATTTATTTTCTTAAAATAATATATCGGTCATTACCAAATTAGTCTGTCCGAATTATTGCAGGACTATCATCGATTCCACCTTCCGGTTTCTGGAACTATTGAGCAATTTGTGGACATACCTGGATGCCTATACACGGTAGTTCTAATATTATGGTACCTTTATTCTCACATTATGTGGCTTATCTTTGATTCATGCTCATTTCTGGTCTCTTGGCTTCAAGGTTAACCCAATTGCGGTGAATAGCAAGTACTGTAATGTGTTCACTGAAAATAAGCGTGTTGTAGCTCTAATATCAACAGAAGAATTCGGAAAGGTTTGTCATTGAGACATTGCTTCAATCATTTTCTTTGGAAGACAGCATATTTAGCTTTTCTTCCTTTCTTTCTCTTTTTTTTTTTATTGCCCCTTTTCTCAGAATTCAGGTGTCATTATCTTGAACTAGTCTTGTCTGTTTATTCTTTTGAGGAATTGTGCAAGCAGATTCATCATTGTCTTTCTTGATTGAATTTTATCATGATGATAATGTATTATTCGGATGATCCAAAATGCCATGTTTAATATATTTTATCGTGCATGAACCATTTAAATTGAAACTGAGATTTTCATTCTTCTAGAAATGAAAGTTGTTCAAACCTGGTATTGAAATGGTTATAGGATATGTGCCGAGACATTGATGTATGAAACAAATCAGTCGTGCTTTCTTCCCACCGCAAATAGTTGGTTTTCACTTGTAATCGCTGCATGAAGTGATTGAATAATAATTAGTTACGACTTGTGATGTATACTAACAGAAGAACAACTTACTCTATGAGTGTAACTAAAAGTGTGTGTTGAGTGCAGGTGGCATTTGTTGCTATTGGAGCAACCATGGTTGGGACCATCACCTTTTCTAAAAAGCAGGATGACTACGTCAGGAAGGGAGAGGAGGTTCATAATACTTGAATTGGTCTTTAAATTTCTTTTCATACTGTACTTCATTCTTGAATTTTATTCCCTATTCCCTGCCATTGATTTTTTTCTGCAGTTCGGTTATTTCTCATTTGGTGGAAGTACAGTCATTTGCATCTTTGAAAAGGTTAGTATCGAAACTTTCTTTAGATACAGAAGTATCCCTATCAAGAATGTGTTGTTTCTGTATTCATGGAGTTTAGTCTTTTTGGTTATCATGGTATAATTGGACAATATCTTTTGAGGGCATCGATTCCCTCCTCTGTTTGAATGATTTTTTCCCTCTTTTGCTTTCCTTCCTTCTTTCTTTCTTTCTTTCTTTTTTTTTTAAAAATTTTTTTTTTTTCCCTATCTAGTGGAAATAAAAATCTGCATTGAGGCTTGGGGTTTTTGTATGCCCCAACCTTCCTTAGATTGGGAGGACGTACTACTGTACAAAAATGGAGGTCGAGTGGCTTACCTGCAAAACAGGGAGAAAAAGGAAAGAGTGAATGCTATGTTTCAAGAATATAGCCAAAACTCTTTAAAAAAATAAAGTACCTGAAACTTTGCTTTTAAGCGTACAACTTGATAAATTTTAAGAAATCTTCTGTTTGTCACAACTCTAATGCGTTGTCTGGATCTATAAATTAAGAAATTTGGTGAGAAAAAACGGTTGAAGGTGCAGAAATTGAAGGGATAATTATCTCAACACCAACTGATGTTTTGGCTAATTATAGAAATATTCTGTGGTATGAAGAATTACCGTAACGCTGCCTACACGTTGCACGTTACAATTAGACCTCTAAAGTAACAAAATTAATTGAAATATTATAAGTACACCAGATGTTCATCAAAAGGTAGTGGGCATTATTATAATATCTCAAATCACTAGTGGCAATGAGGTACCTATCCCAAAACTAAAACACAAAGTTAACATCTTTTCCTAAAAACACGCTTTTAATGCTTTCGCTGTTCAAATCCAAGACCAAACATAGTAGGTAACTTTCTTTTTGCCGGTAGACTGCTTTCATATTTGAACTTATCTTCGTCGCATAATATTGTAAATTCCTCAAGACAATTGATTAGTTCAATTTTCATACGAGTTTTGGTATTTACTCACCACACTGTGTCCAAATACATGTGAAATTTTGCAGGATGCAATAAAGATAGATGAAGACCTGTTGGAAAACAGTGGGAGATCACTTGAAACATTGGTTCGTGTTGGAATGAAATTGGGTGTCTCTACAAAGAAACGCTAATGCCGTGATTGGATCAAAGAATTTACCAAGTAAAACAAGATGGAATAACTAATGGTACAAAAATTAGAGCACAAAGTTACACTTTGAAAAAATAATTTCCTTAGTATTTCCTGTCCTGAAATTCATGATCCAAACATAGGAATACGGGATGCCTAGTTAAAGTGGAAAACTCACTGTAAATTCTAATGTGTGGCCTAAAACAACCGATGAATAGTTGAACCCATGTTGGAAACTTCTATTTTTAATGAGGAAATTTTTTTATGCTTTGATTTTCGCATGTCTACCTTTTTCATTTTATTTTTCCTTATTAAATTTCTTGACCAAATATAATACTTGTATTTATTATTGCCATGTCTATTATGTCTTTGTGTGATATTAATAATTGTGTGAGGAAAATGTCCTTTTGTAGAATTTGCAATTTCCCGTTTTTCTTTTGGTAGTAGGACTACTATTTGTTGCTCCATTATTTAAGTTAACAAGTCAAATGGTATGGATGGGGGTATAAGATAAGTCAAGCTCCTCATGACTCATGAGCCTAATCAGACAGCTTGACTCAAGCTCTAATTTTTTAAATTCAAGCTTCAGCTCAGACATGGATCTTGGAAAGTTCATGAGGTCGTTCATCAGCTTCTATTTTTTTTTTTTTTTTTATTATTATTATTAAAAACAATTAAAAATTTAAATTAATTAAAATATTAACTTTGACGAGCAAGCTGGAGCTTGAGCTTATATTTACAAGCTTTTCGTTGAGCTCAAGTTTATATTTTCTATTTGTACTGGAGCTCAAAAATTTTCGTAAGCTTGGCTCATGTTAAAATTCATTTATACTACTTTTTGAGCTCAAGCTCAACTTGAATTGAGTTAAGACTCATTTACACCCTTAGTGTAGCATATATTGTTACCAAAGTAAAACTAAAAATAGTAGGGGTCAATAATATTTTGGATTCTTTTTTTTTTATTAAAAAAAAAGGAAATGACAAATTGCTTAGTCTAAAAAGTTAGATCTGACGAAATATCAAATAAGTATCATGCTACTAGATGAGATATTATTAATTTTAATAGTTTCCCGCTTAGCACAGGCAAAGATAAAGGGCAAGAGTAACTTAATTTACTCATGCAACAATTAAATGTTCTACAGATGTGATATCATTTTAATTGGTACCAAACAATCCATGGGTTTCTCTTTTACAAATATGACTTGCGAATTGATTTAATGATGCAATGAACCATGCCATCTCTTTAAAAAGAATAATAAATAGTAATATATATTTATAAATATTATTTTCTGCACTGTAACACACGTTTTATCTGCTAATACAATAAATTTACGGAGAACAATTAAATCTAGGATTTTTCAAACAAAAAACGAAAAAAAAAAAAAAG
>JACFYI010003308.1:35045-50441 GCA_014898755.1 Handroanthus guayacan | reverse complement strand
TTTTCTCCTTTTTAACACAGAGATTTTCTGGCCAATTCTTTCTTTTCTTTTCTTTTCTTTTCTTTTTTTTTTTTTAAATAAAATGGGCAATTTGTCCTTAAAAATCAATTAGTCTCACACTCCCAACGTCTGATGAGAATTCTCCTAATGGAAGGTTCTCTTCACTAATTAAAGGTTTTACGAGGATTTTGAGCTAATTAATTATGTTCAAAGAGTTTGATTTGCAATAAAACATATCACGAGAGGCCGCTTGCAAAAACCTCACATCATAAATATAGTGCATGCATACTAGAGTATGCGTAGTGTGTGTAATTAGCCAGTACCTCAACGAAGCAGTCATGGAAATGAAGCCGCAGCAAGACGGGGGCATTGTTTTCGTCGGCAACCACTGCTTCCCGGACAACACCACGGACTATAGCCTCCACGTTGGGGCAGCTCTTCTTATAGAAGCCGACTTGGAGCTTGCCTTGTGAAAGCCCAAAAAAACAAGTCATTACAGTTGCAAGTAATTTCAGATAACGTGCCATTTTTGCTGAAATTATTTGGTTTGGACTTGAAAATAATCTTTGTATGGCTCTGTTATTAAGGTTTAGTTTGTTGATGGGAATGCAAAATTATTGAAAAATATGGGAGGGTTGAAAGGGCTGACAAGTGGAAGACAGGGTGACACGTGGAGAAGGTTAATTAAATATTCTGCTCGGTGTTCGATTTTTACCTGTGTATATATCCTTTTGTAACTCGTGAAATTCACTGCAAAACACATAACAACGTGACAATGTAAGGATTAGTGATATATGTCGTGTTTATTTTGTCATTAATCATATATTTTAATTGTTATATAATTTAATAGTAACAAATTAGTATTTTAATGATGTTGTAAAAAGATATAATATGCATATTAAAAAATTGAGTGGATTCCATATAAGAAAAAATAAGAAAATTTATATTTTGTCACAAAAATGATCTTAACAATCTTATTAATAATAAAAATGTGTTTATATTGTTATTACTGACAATTAGTGACATATGTATACTGACTAGCTACTATTGACAATAAAAATCTTATTATGAAATTATAGTGACAATTTGTTGTCATTAGACTATCTTTGTACAAGTACTAACTGACTTTAGAGACAATTTAAGATATTACTTTTCGCTACTATTAGCTATATAGTAAAAATACAAAAAATTATTATCGCATGAAGTGTATTAATGACAAAATAAAAATTATTGTCACTTAAACCTATTATTAGTGATAATCTTTGTATTATCAAACAATTTTTTGTCACTCATATGATTTTTTTTTTTCGGAGTGTAAGTTGTCATTATAGGCCAGTGAGACCTAGTCCAAGTGATAAAGTATTGAAGGCACCCCCTGGCCTAGAGGTCAAAGGTTCGCATTTCATGTTCTTCTACTAAATAGTAGTGTGCTTTCTACTGAATAGTAATTAAGCTTGTTTGTTTGTTAGCTCTTGTGATATTGATTTTATTTGTTTAGTTGTCAATTGATTTAATAATGTATAAATCGTATCTAGAAAAATGTTACTATAAGTAGTGAAACACGTATAATGACAAATTAGCGATCGCAAAAAACTATTGCTACAATTTGGTATAAGATTTTTGCTATCACTAGATTTCACTATACATCACTGCAAGGGCGACGCCACATGGTGGCTAGTGGGGTCACTTGACCCCACTCAAATTTTTTTTTTTTAAGGAATTCTTAATATATGTAAATAAATTGTTAATTAATCTCTCTCTCTCTCTCTCTATATATATATATATATTATATAAAAATATATAAACCTAATAATAGATGACCCCTTGTTTCGTTCTACTTTATTTTTTTATTCTTGTTGATGCCTACTTAGTCCACTTTTTTATATGCTTTTGATAAGCTCTATCCTCAATTTTCTTCTTCATCTATTCTCCACTTTCTTTAATATTTTATTTTTAAAGCTGAACTCAATTTAAAATTTTCTTATTATCGGATATTGAGAAATTAGATGAAGGAAAAATACTTTAAAAGAAAATTGAAGGGGTGATCAGTTTATAAATGACTGTTTAGTTACATATATTGAGAAAAATGTATTTAATAGCATTAGTAATTAGAATATTATGAACTGGTTTCAAAATATGAAAAATCGTAAAAGCCAACTGTAAAAAAAATATTGAGGAAAGTATTTTAGTTTCTCTATAATCAGTTTTTTATTTATTAATAGTTAATGTTTGACCCCAGTGACTGATATTTCTAGAGTCGCCACTGCATCACTGGCACATCCATATATACATTAATGTGGTCCAATGACCCCACTGAAAAAAGGAATATTTATTATATGTTTAAAATTTACAATCTATTGATTTTCTCTTCTAAATGGCCCGACTCAAAAAATGAAAAAATTCAAATTATAGGGGTCCAACAACAAGTACTTTCTTAATTTCATTTTTTAATATTAAGACCCCAAATATTCCTTGTTTCATTAATAAAGTAAAAAGTATAAATATTTCTTCAAAATTTGGTGGCAATTAAAAAAAAAAAAAGGTTTAAAGCCAAAACAAAAGGAAAAAAAAAAGGAAAATAAAAGAAAATGATTTTGATAAGAGCATATTAAAAATAAAATCACGAAGATCTCAAAAGCAAAACAATTTCATTTTTAAAATAAGTAAGTGTTTTTAATAATTAATTAAGAACCAAATAAAAATTAAATCTCGTCAAATGAACACTCTCTTTTTTTCCCCCCCATTCTCTCTTCTCTCTGCAAAGCGCGAATCCTCACAAGTCACGCGCACAAATATGAAATATGAAATACTTGTTGGTAGTGATATCTATGTTGCCAGGTAATTTAGTTCAAATAAGGATAGAGGTTAGGTATTTTGCTAAAGAGTATATCATTATTCGGATGGAAAAATCACAAATTTTTGTTTAGTTCAATTATGTTTGATTAATTAGGGTTATTACTTATGCCTCAAAAGATAAATTCTTCTTAAAGTTCAATAAATCAATATGTCATATAAGACTTGGGCACCCAAATGTTGACAACGAGGTCTTAGTTGATCTGTGTTGTTATGCTGATTGGTGAATTGTCAATTCTAGTACATGTCGTTAATAAAGTATTATTGTATTACTATAATTATTAATTATCTAATTTATTGAATTTGTACGTTGGCAGTTAAGCAGTGAATAAATTTGTCATTAGAATACCCAAACACTGAAAGAATCATCGCTGTCACAAGCTTCAATTTCTATTAAAGAAACTTTTTTAATGTAGATCAATTTTTAAAAAGAGTTGGTTAGAATCAAGTAAGCTTGCGGTTGATCCTTGGTTGCAAAATTAAAAAAGTTGTATAATATGATGCAAATCAATGGGATGACATAGAAGAGCATATCTCATGAAAGGGTGTTGTCGACCTTGTAAACATGGTTTCCTCAAAGAAACATTAGTGGTCATTTGATGTTTATGGCCTTTCATAGTCACGATGAATCCAAAAATTCAAATAACAGGGAGAATTTCATTGAATTTCTATACTTTCTTGCAAAGCATAATGACGTCATCAATGATTTTTTTTTAATTTATTTTTTATTTTTTTTAATGAATAACGTCATCAATGAAGTTGTAGTTGGCATATACAACCAAATGTCATTTATTAATTAAATGCGGCAACAAATAAGTATATTGTGACATTTCTTGCAACTATCACCATAATACTTATTTGTGTAATTAGCATATAAAATACCATTAATTAATACCACTAAACACTAATTTTGTCATTGTGAATGGTTAAATCACTGCTTGGTTACAACATAAAAAATGAAGTATATATATTTGTTGTTGTCTCCAGTAAGTCAATTGTAAAGTGATTCTAATCTATGGGAAATTGACACGAACAATTGTAAAATCTTTTGTAAGTTATCGCAGACTTTTTCATTTGTAATTACTTTGTTTTAATTTTACTTGATAAACTTGCAATTTTATACTTTTATTTAACTTTTAATAGTTTTTAATTTATTCTTGTTAATGTAAATTTTAATGGCACTTTTAACTAATTAATAACCCTGTGAAAATATTTTTTGACTTCGCCACAGCTATATATATGTTATTAATTGTCTATAGGGACAATTCATGTCAAATTTTGTCGTTGATAAGATCAAGACCTATAGCGACTCAAGAACGAGTTCAAAGGGTTTTACCAAGTAAACCCATTACCATCAGGTTCTCGAGTGAACATCAGGTCTCCTGTTCTCTTCTCTTACAATCATCCATGGGTAGCAGTTGGTTCAGTGACACTGGCAGGTTACAACGGACTAGTACCAATCTTGAAACAAGGAGGCTAGATATTTGCTTCAATGACCAATTTGAGTATTGTGATTTAAAAAAATGAAGAATGATGTTTGAACTTTAAGTGTGGAACCAGATGATTTTTTGTTGTTTTCATGGTTGAGACAATTCTTTTGCTCTTGCTTAAGGGGGATGTGTTTTTGTTTTGTGGATGTTGTCGCTTAAGCAGGAAAACCTTTGACAAAAGATAATGTAGTACCATATTGGACTTAACATTTATGTAGATGCATTTTCCATTTAAACTGTCTCTGGTGTTCTTGTGTTTTTGTTTGATATTTATATTTGGGAATTGAACACAATTCAAAGCGTGAAGTGTGTTTGTTTTGCACGCATAAGATAGTGCTTGTATTGCCAAATTGAAGTGAAAAACAGTGCAAAATTTGGGCTTGTATGTCCAAGATTAGACATAGAGACAAAGCAAAAATAAAGTGCATTTCAGACAAAGAAAGAACTTAACTTGCCAAACAGTACACTTTGTATAGATAAGGGAAAAGTACATTAAGCCACCTAAGCTATGGGCATTTTTGCACTTTGTAATTTAATTAAAAAAAATATTATACTTTGTCATCTCAATTTTGCAAAATTTTCATTTTGCAACCTCAGTACATTTTTCGGGAAATATTCTACTAGAATATTCGCACAGTGGACATGTATCTGAATATTAAGAAAGGAAAAGGCTCACTTTACCACCTGAACTTCGCGAAATTTTGCACTGTATCACATACTGATGGAATATATCTACCAGAAAATAGATTGGGTTGTAGAGTTGAAATGACAAAGTGTAATATTTTTTTTATTAGGTTACAAAGTACAAAAATGCTCATAGTTTAGGTGACTTAATGTACTTTTCCTGATAGATAAATAACAAAGTGCATTTCAAATACTCTAGCTTGTATATCCCGCCTTAAACACAAAATTTTTTAATGTACATACAATAATGATAATTTTACTTTTACTTGTACATGAACAAAACATCTTACAACTACAAAAGCTTCAAATCCTCACAGAAATAGCATACTAAACTAAAGCTTGCAGACTTTTCCAAACAGAAGCGAGAGGTCCTAAAACTTCAAAGCACCAAAATACAGGACAAAAAGATGTTGGGAGAATGATGCACTTTTACGAAAAAATTGTGATCAATGGAATGGTCAAGGCGAGAGATGTGCTCTCTTTCTTTAAGATGAAATAGCCCTACACTGGTGCTCAGGGTTTATGATTATCGCCTCTCAAGATATAACGACTTCATTCAAATAGTAGCAACACTACAAACTATTTGACTCCAATGAACTTAAAATGCGCATTGGAACTTCTCTTCAAACTTGGACAAAACACTAGAATGCAGGATAATGATACTGGAATGTATGCTGGATTTAATGTAAAGATGTGAACTAGAATTTTCGATGGCTAGAACTCGAAGTGGGGACTATATTTATAGAGAATGAAAGGTTACTCACGAGTAGTCATTTCTTTCCATACACACCCTTCGGGATTAAAATTATAACTCCCGAAACTAAAGTCGTAACTTTTGGGATTAAAATATTAAGCTTCCAGAAGTTCTACCATTCATCAACGGGTGCGACAAAAATTCATTCAGATTTAAGGTGAAGCGACGAGACACCATTTAACCAATAAGTGTTCCTAGAATTATAATTAATTAGCGACTGGAAGAAGAAATAAATAATTAATTTCTCGATCAGACTTAATTAAATTAAGCCCATTTCCAATGAATTTGGTCCAAAAAGATACGTACTGGACCTAGGGCCAAATTTCAGTCAAAGTACCAGTACCAATACCGATTCTAGTTTCAATTCCAAATTAAACCCAACTGGCTTAATTCCAGTTCAAGTACTAGCACCAATTTCAATTCCAATTCCAGTCTAGTCTAGACCAAACCAGACCGAGCCGAGTCTGACCGAGCCGGCTGGCGGGTAGGCACGCGCGTGTGTGGTTTGAGTCGAACCTACATTAATGTAGGTCCTTTCCTCTCCAAACACTTGTGGTACCCCCAAAGGGCCCAACCCTACTTTGGTACTTGAGTTAAATAAGTTGGAACAATATTTCTTCTTCTTCCAATGTGAGATTCTTCCCACTTTTTCCATCTTCAAGTGGCTCACTTTATGCATTAATTTCTCATTCACCAGAAATTATTTTGGGCAAATTATTACATCATCATAATCTACCCACGGCGTAGAATACGACAAACACACGAAATTCGAGAAATTAATATTTGAACATACTTTAATTATTTGGTCAAATGGATCAATTTCCAACAGTCCCCCACATGAATGAAAATTAATGCATATGGTAGCTAATCAGCCTAATGCAGACACGAAGAGAGTCTAGACGGGAAGCTATTGCATTAGAATAGGTAGCTTGTGGCCTTGAACCTTCCTTAGGAAAATATTATCGGACTCACTTGACTATATAGTGAATGCGATGTTTTGAACTATTTAGCCATTGGTGTGGATCCAGACAACAGTACCCCCAAAATAGCTACCCTTACGTACTTAGTTCTTTCGGTTGTATCTGTTTTGGCCATAGACAATGATCTTGGTTTCATAAGTGTTTCGTTGAAACGGCCCGTCTTCACACTTACATAGATGATCTCCCCGTAGGAGTATCCTGTCGTACTCCTTTCGTTCTGGGAATTATTAAGAGCTAAAGCTCAACCTTTTACCCCTTTACAAACTGCACTCTTTATCTTGGGAATAGGTTGGAATTAATTTCAGAGTACTTATTCGAACCTTCATAACTTAGTTGTCCCATTGAACCAAGTTCTTGGGATCTCCAGTCATCTTGGTTGGGTTTTCGCTATGTCGATTTTTCAATAGGGGTTTTTAATCCCATTCCTCTAGACAAATATTTTATTTGATCTTTAGGCAAACCTTTTGTTAACGGATCTGCTAAATTTTTCTTGGACTTTACATAGTCAAGAGATCAATTGTTTTATGGTATTATGTCTTCGTCTTATATAGCGAAACTTACTATTATACATGCTACTTTGAGCTCTTCCTATAGCCGATTGACAATTGCAATAAATTATGATTGCGGTTACTGGCTTAGGCCAACAAAGAATGTCTTCCAAAAAGTTTTGAAGCCATTCTGCTTCTTCTCCTGCCTTATCCAAGGCAATAAACTCTAACTCCATTGTAGACCGAGCTATGCAAGTTTGCTTGAAAGACTTTCATGATATTGTAGCTCCACCCAAAGTGAACACATATCCACTTGTGGACTTAGTGTCTTTAATGTCAGATATCTAGTTTGCATCGCTATATCCTTCTAATACTGCTAGATATCTAGTGTAATTTAACCCATACCATCGTGTATCTTAGATATCTGACTACTCTTATTCATATCTTCCAGTGGTCATTATTTGGATTGCTCGTAAATTTACTTAATTTATTTACGGCGTACGCGATGTCTGGTCGCGTGCAGTGTGTTAAATATATCAAATTGTCTATTATTCTTGAATACTCTAATTGGGATACGGGCTCTCCAAGATTTTTGCTTAGTCATACACTTGGATCGATGGGCGTTTTCACAGGTGCACTATCGTATGCATTGAATTTCCTTATAATTTTCTCAACATAGTGAGATTATGTTAAAATTAGACCTTTCGAGATTCTGATTATTTTTATACCTAGTATAATATCAGCGACACCCATATATTTCATATCAAAATGCTTCATAAGCATTTTCTTGATAGCAATGATAGTACCAATGTTGCTACCAGTGATAGGCATGTCATCCACATAGAGACATACTATGACAAAGTTCCATTGCGTACCTTTCAAATATACGCATTTATCGCATTCATTGATTTTGAAACCATTTGATAACATGGTTCTATCCAATTTCTCGTTCCATTGTTTCGGAGCTTGTTTAAGTCCATAAAGCGACTTAACAAGTTTGCACACTTTCTTTTCTTGTCTAGGAGCTGCAAATCCCTCGGGTTATTCTATATAGATTTCTTCATCTAACTCACCATTTAAGAAAGCTATTTTTACATCCATCTGATGTATTTCTAAATTGTACAACGCTGCAATAGCAATGAGAATCCTTATGGATGTGATTCTTGTTACTGGTGAGTAGATATCGAAAAAATCAAATCCTTCCTTTTGTTTGAACCCTTTGCTACCAATCTAGCCTTATATATATATATATCAATAGAGCCATCGGCCTTGTATTTTCTCCTAATGATCCACTTGCAACCTAGTGGTTTATGACCTTCTGGGACATTGGTCAATTCCCAAGTATGATTCTACATTATTGACTCTATTTCACTATTGATAGTTTTTTTCTAGAATGAAGCTTCTGGATTGGACAATACTTCACTAATTGTCTTTGGTTCATTTTCCAACATAAACGTTAGAAAATTTGGTCCAAACATTTTAGCAGTTCTTGCTCATTTACTGCGCCTTGGTTTCTTGATATTTGAAGGCTTATTGGATGGTTCACGAGTCCTTTTATGAGAACTTTCTTCATTCCTTTCTTTGCAAGGAAAGATATTCTCAAAGAACACTGTGTTTCTTGACTCGATAACCATGCCTTCATTTAAATCGAGAATAGTTGATTTATGTATCAAGAATCAATAAGCTGCACTGTTATTTGCATAGCCAATGAATATATAGTCAATAGTTTTTTGCCCTATCTTGGCTTGTTTTGGCTTAGGTACCTCTACCTTTGCCAAGCACCCCCATACTTTGAGGTATTTATAGGAAGGCTTACGTCATTTTCATAGTTCATAAGTAGTTTTCTTTTTATCCTTATGTGGTATTTTATTTAAAATATGATTAGTCGAGAGGATCGCTTTCCCCCACATGTTTTGAGGCATCCTAGAATTAATCAACATAGCATTCATCATTTCCTTAAACGTTCAATTTTTTCGTTCTGTAATGCCGTTAGATTGAAGTGAGTAAGGAGCCGTTGTTTGATGAATTATGCAAGACTCTACACAAAATTCTTCAAACGGAGCCCCATATTCTCCACCTTTATCACTTCGGATAGCTTTTATCTTTTTGTTAAGTTGATTTTCAACTTCATTTTTATAGCTCTTGAATGCTTCAAGTGCTTCATCTTTGTTTCGTAGTAAGAATACGTAGCAAAATCGTGTACAATCATCAATAAAAGTGATGAAGTACTTCTTTCCACCTTTAGTTTAAACAAATTTCAAATCACATATATCGCTATGTATAAGTTCTAGAGGTGTAATGCTCCTTTTCACCTAGTGAAACGGAATTTTTGTCATTTTAGCTTCAACACAAATTTCACATTTTTCATTTGTGTTAGTATCAAATGGAGGCAAAAGTTCCAGATTAACTAATCTGCGCAAAGTGTTGAAATTTACGTGTCCCAGTCTAACATGCCATAAAATTAAAACACTCAGTCAAGTAAGCAGAACTCGTATTTTCATTCATTTCAAGATTTTTCAGTACAGGCATTACATTGAATTTGAACAGCCATTTTTCCACATATTCTCTACCTATAAATTGGCCGTTCTTTGTCATTACAAATTTATCAGAATGAAATACAAACTTAAAGCCACTCTTAATTAACAATGATCCCAACACTAAATTTTTACGTATATCTGGAATGTGTAGCACATCTACTAGTGTTAGTTACTTGCCCGAAGTGAGCTTCAACACCACTCTGCCTAATCCAATAATATCCGACATTGTTGAGTTGCTCATAAAAAGCTTCTGCCCATTTACTGGAAAGTATGTGGAGAACATCGACCTATCGGAACAAATGTGGTGAGTAGCTTTGGTATCAATCCATCATTCTCTCGGATTATCGATTAAATTTGCTTCAAACACAACTGCTAAGAGATTTAGCTCAGAAAGATCCACTGGTACGAATTTTTCTTCGGACATATTGGCATGATTTTGCTTGTTTTGATTCTACTTATTCTTTTTAGGAAGCCGACAATCCTTAGTCTTGTGTCCCAGTTTTCCACAATTATAGCAATTGCCTGAGAACTTCTTAGGCTTTTTAGCATTGCCTTTCTGACTGGTATCTTGTCGTTTTCTCTTTTTGCCCGTATTGAAATTTGGTTTTACCAGATTAGCTTTAGCCTCTATTTTCATTCTTCCAGTCTTGATCTTAATCATACGATCGTCTTCTTCAATTCGTAATTTGACAATCAAGTCTTCAAGACCCATCTTTTTTCGCTTATGCTTGAGATAGTTCTTGAAATCTTTTCACGATGGCGGCAATTTCTCAATTATTACAGCCACTTGAAAGGATTCACTTATGGTCATCCCTTCCACATGAATTTTATGAATTATAATTTGCAATTATTGAACTTGGCTCATTACCGACTTGGAATCTGCCATTTATAGTCCAAGAATTTACCAACCACAAATTTCTCTAATCCCACATCCTCCGTGCGGTATTTCTTGTCTAACGACTCCCATAATTCCTTAGCCATTTTCATCGGACTGTAGACGTTATAAAGAGAGTCATCTAGTCCATTCAATATATAATTACGGCACAGAAAATTGCTATGCCCCCAAGTATTATATGCTACCCATTTTTTAGTATCGGTATCATTTTCTGGAACAGATGAGATATCTTCTTTTAAGAATCGAACAATGTTTAAAGTTGTAAGATAGAATAGCATCTTCTATTGCCATCTTTTGAAATCAACTCCACGGAATTTATCTGGCTTTTTCCCATGAACGGGAGCCGATGACGTGACGGAAGCAGCAGTGGTAGATGGAAAAGCAGCGGCGGAACATGGAACAGACTGGTTGCTGGACTAGATGTTGGATGCCATGGATCACAGTTATGATATTTCATTTTAAACTTGTTGGGAGAATGATGCACTTTTAGGAAAAAACTGTGATCAATAGAATGGTCGAGGCGAGAGACATGCTCTCTTTTTTTAAGAAGAAATAGCCCTGAACTGGTACTCACGGTTTATGGCTATCACTTCCCAAGATACAACGATCTCGTTCAAATAGTAGCAGCATTACAAACTATTTGACTCTAACGAACTTAAAACACGCACTGGAACTTCTCTTTAAACTTGGACAGAACACTGGAATGCAGGATAATGATACTGGAATGTATGTTGGATTTAATGCAGAGATGTGAACTAGAATTTTTCGATGCCTAGAACTCGAACTGGGGACTGTATTTATAGAGAATGAAAGGTTACTCATGAGTAGTCATTTCTTTCCATACACACCATTCGGAATTAAAATTGCAACTCCCGGAACTAAAGTCGCAACTTTTGGGATTAAAATATTCAGCTTCTAGGAGTTCTACCATTCATGAACGGGTACGACAAAAATTGATTCAGATTTAAGGTAAAGCAACGAGACACCATTTAACTAATAGGTGTTTCTAGAATTATAATTAATTAGCGACTGGAAGAAGAAAGAAATAATTAATTTCCTGATTAGACTTAATTAAATTAAGCCCATTTCAAATGAATTTGGTCCAAAAAGATACGTAGTGGACCTAGGGCCAAATTTAAGTCAAAGTACCAGTACCAATACCGATTCTAGTTTCAGTTCCAAATCAAACCTGACCGGCTTAGTTCCAGTTCAAGTACCAACAGCAATTCCAATTCCAATTCCAGTCCAGACCAAGCCGAAACCGTGCCTTGCCGAGCCTAACCGAGCCAGCACGCGCGCGCGCGTGTGGTTTGAGTCGAACCTACATTAATGTAAGTCTTTTCCCCTCCAAACACTTGTGGTACCCCAAGGGGCCCAACCCTACTTTGGTACTTGAGTTAAATAAGTTGGAACAATAGTTCTTCTTCTTCCAATGTGGGATTCTTTCCACTTTTTCTATTTTCACCTTTAATACTACTATTTAATCAGCCTTAAGTGGCTCACTTTATGCATTAATTTCTCATTCACCCGAAAATTATTTTGGGCAAATAATTACATCGTCATAATCTACCCGCGGCATAGATTACGACAAATACACGAAATTCGAAAAATTAATATTTGAACACACTTTAATTATTTGGTCAAATGGACCAATTTCCAACAAAAGAATCATCCTAGCAGCAACAACAAAGCAATTGCTCTCAAAAATCATCCGAGCCAGGTGAATTCGATCAACGACCATGAAAACACCAATAAATGCAGCAATAGAGTCAGTTTCTCTCGAAGTTTTGCTATTTTCTCCTCCATTGCATTCAATCTTCAAAGTAACCGGATATTACCTATTGTGCTCTTGCACACATTGAAGGGTCTTCCCAAGTAAAGAATCTAAAGCCATTACTTAGAGAAGTACAATCATGAAACCTCCTACCTAAATTTTCATTTGTCCATGAGGTCTTCAGTGATGCTGGTCATCAATCATACTTTCATTTCCGAACTTTTTTTTTTTGGCTATCATCTATTACAAATTCTACTATTTTTTGTTTAGGTAGACGCTTTTAGCTTTCCAGTTGAGCAACATGGTTTAATGGATGCCATTCTCTCCAATTTAGTTGTATATGCCCAATTTTCTCTCCAATCCATCCCATTAATGGAGCAACAGTTGATTCGGTTAGCCTATAAATGGCAGTTGTTATTTGTCCCAAAAAAAAAAAAAAAAAAAGAGTTAAAGAGTAAAATGTGGGAAAAGTAAGTAGTTTGGGACCAAAATTCAAAAATGC
Source organism: Handroanthus guayacan (assembly GCA_014898755.1). Classification (NCBI taxonomy): domain Eukaryota; kingdom Viridiplantae; phylum Streptophyta; class Magnoliopsida; order Lamiales; family Bignoniaceae; genus Handroanthus; species Handroanthus guayacan. The sequence continues at coordinate 37,484 of JACFYI010003308.1, read as the reverse complement.
GTAAGTTGTGGGACCAATATTGGAATTTATCAAAACCATGTCAATGGCCATTATTTTCATCTCTTGAACCTAAACGCAATCATCCTATGGCAGCGATTTAAGCTGAACGTTCCTCTTGTTTGATTAATATAGACAACCAAATGTACATAAATTTCCAATTTATTATCATTTTTACAATTTGAGGAGTTTTTTTTTTTTTTTTTTAAACCACAAAAGCCAGCTCAAATAAAAATGAGTTTACCCTAGTTACATTACATTTCTTCTCGAATTTCCTTTTTCTTAGTAGTTCTTTATTTATTAAATAATCAAAATTATTTGTCTTCAACATAATGTTAATTGTCCTACAATTTATCTTCTAAAATGTTAGCACTAAAACCGTAGCCAACTTATTCCCAATTTCTAATCCTTTGTGAAAATCGATGGAGTTATTGAAGTATATCATTTTACATTGCTTCTACTTTAGAAAAAAATAATTTTCATATAGAGAAGTTGAGAAGCTAGTTGTAAGAGTGAGTAGTAAAAGCTGAGAGTATTTATAATTAAAAAAAAAAACTAGAAAGTACTAAAATATTACTAGTGGTGTTTGCCAAAAAAGTGAATTTTTATATTTTTAATTACATAAAATTTTAAATTATAAAATGAGGGATCATAAATTATTTTTTATAGAATTCTTTTAACAGAAGCTAAAATCTACAAACACCTCCTAAATTGAGTAGAATCTTTTAAAATCGAAGCTAGACTCTTTTAACCTCCTGCTTTTGTTTAAGCTGTTTTTTTATTTAAGTTTAGTGATTGTAAAAGCAAAAGTTTTTCTTCCAAACACTCAAAATCTATTGTTTTTAAGCTATGAGCTCATGCTCACTTTGTGTTTCCAAACACCCCTTTAGCTTTTAGCCATTTAAAAGCGGTTTTGGAAGTGTATGGTAAGGTAATTTTTATATTTACAAAAATAATTATTATAAATCAGCCAAAATCTGAAAACACCTCATAAGGAAGGTGTTTGGGGTTGCTTCTACTTTAGAAGAAAGTAATTTTTATGTAGATAAGTTCAGAAGCTAGTCGTAAAAGTGAGGACCAAAAGTTGAGAGCATTTTTAATTAAAAACTAAAAAGTTAATGGTAGTGTTTGCACAAAAAAAAAAAGTAATATTCCATATTTTTATTTATATTTATAAATTTCAAATTATAAAATGAGGGCAATAAATTATTTTTATATAACTTTTTTAATCAAAAAGCAGAAGTTAGAATTTAAAAACACTTCATGAGATGCTTTTAGATTCTTATTGATTTTAGCCTAAAATCACTTCTATAAAAACAAAAGTCACCTTACCAAACACTTCCAAAATTATTTTTAAATAGCTAGAAGTCAAAAGTTAGTGTAAAAAATGCTAAACACCCGCAAGTTACTTTTAAATTATAACTTCTATTTTTTAGGTAAACGAATTTTATAAAAATAATTCATTACCCTTAATTTATAATTTAAAATTAAGAAATTATAATTAAAAACATGGAAAGTCACTTATTCAGCAAATACCACTATTAAATTTTTATTGTAAACTCCCATCTCTGGCAGCCTGTGGGGTTTTGTAAACTGATGGCTTAGTTGTCGTCCAAAAAAAAAAAAAAAAAAAAATAATGCAAAACCAAAATCGTACTGATAGCTTATTGAGATGCATTTATTAGATCTAGCGGTTGATTCCAAAAGAGGATGGACTTTACCCAGACCTCCCCTACCGAAGTTTCTTCAACCCCAAGAGGTGATGAATCAACATCAAACTCCCATTGTGTACCAGAGCACATCCCGTGGGCCCCTTTTTTTCTTAAGCCTGGAATAAACATGTTCTTTCTTTTAGTTAGCTTTAGGTTCTATTTCTGTCTCTCGAACCTACATAAAGGACTTCCCTTGTGTTGGGAATCCATCCCATGTGGTGGACATCATCTCTTTGAAAATAAAACAAGAAGACGGCTTTGCGGCTGGGTTTTTCTACCACCATTCTTGACTTCTACTCACTTCAAAATTGAGGCTGCAGCTTTATGAAATTGTTGGCGGATCATTATTTGAAACATTGAAAATGAAGTGAAATTAAAGCCTAATTTTTTGACAAAAGTTTATTGATTTCACATTATTTTTTGCCTATAAAAGGAGAGCATACGACAGAAGAAAAATGATAAGAGTGAGAAGCAATTTGAGAGAAGAAAAATTAGGAAAGCAAGGGTTTTCCCATTTTGTGTAGAGGAAAAAATATAATCACTTTGTTAGATTCTTTTAGGGTATTTTTCAGTTTCTCAAATCTTAGGGATTTGGAGTATTTTATTGTTCTAGTAAGGTACCCAAAAAGAGAGTATTTTTGTGTTATATTTTTCTACTCATTGTAATCTCTCAAGGTTGGGGCATAAAGCTTGAGCGTTGTATTTTGTTCATTGTGATAGTGGATTTTGT
>JACFYI010003308.1:9791-29471 GCA_014898755.1 Handroanthus guayacan | reverse complement strand
AAAAAAAAAGAGTGGTTTTTTCTTGTATTGTTTTCTACGTCACGTGTGATTTTCTTTCAACTTCATTTGTTCACTTTGAAGTATTGTTTGTTAATAATTTGTTGATATTCAAAAATATTGTATATGCATCATTGCATGTCATGATACACCCACAAGGAGAATACAACTTAAACTAGCTAGTAATTATGATACACTTTCTGTATGTGCTTAAAGTTTCTTTTCATAAAATTAAAAATAGTTATTAGGTAGGATAACATTATCAAATCATAAATTTGAAGAGAATAAAGTTGGGAAAAAAATTATAATTGAAGAAGAAAATAGAATACAAACATAATTAATACTAAAAAAGAAAAGTTAAAGAAAAATATTCTATTATTATCTTTTGCAAGAACTTTGTCATCATTTTTACAAAAGGGTTATTTTTATTCATGTATTTAATAGTGAGAGTGCATCAAAAAAACTAGTTAAGGTGCACATTTTTTATATATACTATAGATTATAAAAAATAAAGAAAATTTGATGTTCTTAGAATCTTATTAACTAAAAAAATTTATGAATAAAAATCAAAACAAGAGGAGACTAACGCAAAATTGATCTCAAAATTTTGTTGTGGATTAACTTTATGTGAAGAAGCTTCATGATTGAAGATAGAGTACTCTTAATTAATTTCGAAATTAACTATAAAGTAGCCACACACTGTGTTTGACTCAAGATTTTTTATGAGAAAAAAATATTATGAAAAAGAAAAATAAAATGAAAAAGCTGAAATGTTAGGTTTGTTTAATTATTCAAAGAAAAAGTCTTTGAGGAAAAAAATAATTAGAAGAAAAGTTATAATATACTGGAGAATGAGTGAAGGCCACATAAGCATTTTTTTTTTCCTCCATTTTCCTCACCATTTTGTAGGGAAAATGACTTTTCCAAACTAAACTACATTTTCTTTCAATTTTCTATTTATTTAAAAAGTATTCGTTTGCTTAAAAATTATTATTTACTTAAAAGTTATTTATTTATTTATTTAAAAATATTATTTATTTAATAATATTTATTATTTAAAAGTAGTACTTATTTAAGAAATATTTATTAATTTATAAATAAATTCATAAATACATTATTTATGAATTAATAATTTTATTTAAAAAATCCACTAATTAAAGTGTAATTTGGAATTTTAGAAAATTAGGGATTTTGGGAAATTGGGGAGTTTAGCTCTCAAGCAGCGAAGAAATGGTAGAGAAAATGTAGTTTTTCTGCCTTTGGCTCCTATTACATGCTAGCGGTAATTCTGTCTCTCAATTGGAAAATTTTGAAGAAAGTGATGAGCTTTAGTTTAGGCAAATGGGCTAATCTTTTAAAATGGGGTGCGGGACTAAGCTATTTAATATAATACGGGGATTACTAGTTAATTAGGTATAACGCAAGGGTCTTTTTGCAATTGACCCACCAATTCATACCTGACATGCATTTCTTTGGTTTGAGAAAAAGTCGGGTACCTAACTCTAGAACAGGAAAAAATAATAATAATAATCTATATATGTTTCTTTATCTATATCTATATCTACATCTATACTAATTTTTATTATACAATATAATATATAATATATATATATTATTAATTATTAATTATATTAAATTATAAAAGTATGAATGACATAGTGGTTTCTACCATTTTTTTTATGTACAAAAATACCTCCATATCATTATATTATAAAATTTCAATAGGTATGATACTTTGGTAAATTCAATCCAGGCTTTATTGAAATTTTACAAATGTTAAATTAGTTAATCTCCTTCACAAATTCCAAAATTATAAAATTCATAAATTTATTTTATATTTTAATGTATCTTTTTCACATTTTCAGTGTTTTCAATGTATCTTTCTTTATGCATAATAGAATGAAATAAATATTGAATTCAATTTAATTCAATGTATCTTTCTTTATGTATAATGTGCAATTAATCTTGTGACGGATTGTTAGGCAAAAACCTGCACACAAGTGCATGTATCGTAACAAGTAATAAAAAGTTAGTAGAGTATCGTTTCCAGCGGGAATCAGTATAAACTCGACTGAAAATTTGCAAAAATATATTTTAACTAAAACTAAACCGATTTGTATTCAAGAGAAAGAGTTTTGATTAACAGGTTTTGAGAATGCAATTTTTAAGGAGAGTTTTAGAAGAAATTCAATAATTAAACGACTCTAGAATTATGTAACCCCCTTTTAACATGAATCAATTCTATTAATATTTATCAAGAATTTCTCGATTGATTATGATTACTAGCTCTAAGTTCAAAGCAACTTCAAGGCCCTTCCGGGTGACTTGTCATCAAAACTCCTGATTAGTTAATTCAATATAGTCCTATATGAATTACACTAATTAGGCGTTAATCAAGGATCACTCAATAAGCTGCCTAAGGCATACAAGTATATTCCTATCTTACACACGAATCAATTTATTTAATTATGCAAATAAATCAAAATTAAGTTCTTTTATTGATAACCTACTCTAAATATCCCCTCCAAGACTCTTTAGTATTTAGAAGATTTAATTAGACTGTTGGCTAGACAATCAAATTAAGATGAACATCGCAATAAATGAAGTAATCAAGAATTAACGATAAACAAATGAAAAATATCAACTTTGAATTAATCCATAAAAGTCGGTTCGTACATAATTCTAGAAAAAGGAAATTAGTTCATATTCATGTTAATGAATATGAACATTAAACAAAAAAATAAAGTAAAGAACAAAATTACTGAAATACGAAGATGCGATGATGATCTCGAAAGCTTTCTTTAGAGCAAGTTTTCGGAATTCTCCAAGATGATCAAAAAAGAAAATAAAGATGCCATATAAAGAGCTTGAGTCATGTCAAGGAGTTGAAGTATTCTTTTCTTATTAAAATTCTTCAGGTGTGCTAATTAGAGTCCAATAGGGATTTGGAGTAAAGAATTGGCTTCAAATCGAGAGTTTAGGTGGCATTAGGTTTGCTCGGGATCTATTTCAACGTGGACTTCGGATTTTTCGTGTGCATCTGCAGAGGAACATGGGCGCGATCACGCCCAGCATAGTACTTCAATGGTTTTGGTTCTGGTCTCAGCGCGACCATGGAGAGAAATAGGTGCAGTCGCGCTCGTCAATGTGAATGGTTCCTTAACCTTTGGTTTGTGCTCTATCGCGGAGGGATTTGGCCCCGTCTCGCCGAAAGCGTAACTTTTCTTCACTTGGCTTTTGACCTCCACATGTCCACGGGGATAAATGGGCGCGGTCGCACTCGAATCATGACATTCTTCTTCCCTTTTGACCTCCGCGCATCCACAAAGAAACTTTGGCGCAGCCGTGCCAATGGCAGAATTATTATTTTCCTTCTTTGGTGTTCGTTTATGGCTTTCCTGCATTTTATACACTCGAACACTTTGTTAGTCCACATTATAGAGAAAATTGGATAGTTCCATAACTAAATAATACGAAAATATAGCAGAGTTATGGAATTATCACATATTTTTATTTATTTGATCATATTTCAATGTATCCCTTTTACTACACATCAAAGATTTTAAAAAATATAATTAGTATAGATTTTATTCTACTGAATAGTAGTTTTACTAGATTTTCTACTGTATAGTAGCTTGGTTAGAGATTTTCTTCTCATTTATTGTTTTTGAATATTATGGATTTGATGTATTGATGTTAAGAATTGACTATATTTATAGTCTTCTCATCAAAAAAATGAATAAATAAACAAATGAGTGTTGAAACAGAAGCTAGGCACCCAAAAGTGCATTTATTTTTTACTCAAATTTCGGGATTGCAAATTTTGAAATGTATTCCCCACTAAATCAATATATATGCAGTGACGTTGAAGCATAAAAATTCATTCATTTTTTTTTTTTTTGTTTTTTTACTCAAATAAAATTTCATGATTACAGCAAGTCTATGGCTTACTTTTTTCTTTTCTTTTTTTCCCCTTCAAACAGTGAATGGAGAGCTAATTGTTGGAGTCAAAACTCAAAATTATCAAGAAAAGAGATAAAGAGAATGCTTTCAAGAAAATATTTAGTAAATTTGCCTTGTGGAGGCCATTCCTCTCCTGGCGCTTTATTTCTACTCCTTACAGGATAATTAACGAAGCCAAATATTTCATATATTCCTAGCTAAAAAGTGAGTTTTGCATAGTGGTACATGGAAATCCAGAATTTGGTATTTTTAAAGCAATTATTTTATGTTTGAAACTTGTTCTGAGACTATAGTTTTCCATTGCTTCATTTGTTTATGAGTGATGGATTGAAAGATTATACACAGGACGAAAGAATTGAAGAGCATCTCCATTAACCTAATAAACATTATTCGTGTAGTCATTTAGCATATTTTCTTATTAAATCAATGTATCAATGTATATTATAAATCAGTTTATTAAAGTACTATACGTGTATATGTATATATATGCTACGTTATGTATTTCATGCCTTAAGTTGTATTATATAACTTTTATAAAATTTGACATTTTTCTTTTAAATAAGCGGACTCAATTATTTAGGCATGGGTTTTGACAACTAATACTCTATGTATGTGGAGCCGTTGTTATGTGATGTCCTATACTATCTCTTCCCTTTCTACTATTCTTCTAGAAGAGGAGATTATTTTAAATGGATGTATAATAGTCTAAAAACACAAGATAACGTGTATGGCCATGTAGCTTGAATTGCATTTTGATGGATTAAAATAGATTAGGGACCAATTAATTTGTCTATAGGTGATGACAGAGATTGGATCGGACGGAACATGGCTTGGTTGCCAATGCAACAAATACTTTTTTTTTTTTTGATAAATAATGCAACAAATACTTTATAAATTGCTTTTTATAATGGTCATCATATATCTCATAGGCACAAATTTCATTCATTCTTTTTCTTTTCTTCTTTCTTTCTTCCTTCCCCCCCGCCCCCTGCCCCCCACTCCCCTTTCCATTCACATGGTAGTTGTCACAGAGAATTTGTACTTAGACAATTTTTTTGTCTAAAACTTGCCTGTTGTGTGGCCTAACCGTCCCAATGACTAGCAACCTTTGCAAGGACGCCCAACAAGTGTTTAGAATTTTTTAAAGTTTGAGAGAAATTTCGCACACATGCAACACACACAAGCGCAATATGAAATAGGCACAATGATTACAGGAAGAACTCCCAACATAATATTTTATTCCTCAATTTTAAGTACAAAGAGCCAAGGCCTTCACACAACACTCACTTTTTTATATGAAATCACACGCATGAGTTATAAGGTCCTTAGGCATATTTATAAGCATTAACAACATGTCCTAGGCCAACTAAGATTCGAATTAGACAAAACTCACAATAACAAGAAATGCTCAAATTCTACCAAAACTAGGACTCCTAAGGTAATTCTCCCACATGATGGAGAACTTTTGTTTTGCTTAAAATTTTTCGCATTCTAACTTTGGTTAAATCCAGCCACAATACCACGTTACTATTATTTTGCATTTGTTTACCCAACGCGCTTCGGGTGCCCGTAGTCCGACATGCGCTTTGGGCTTCCACATATCTTGCGCATCACTTAGAATAATCCGACATTCCTCCGCACGATGTCGTATTCATCGTGTCTAAGTCCTTTTTTGTTCTTTAGCTCCTTTCTTTTCCCGCATTCAATGCCCGTCGTGTGCGCAGCAGGCATCCTGTGTACCCATCATCTGTCAGCCATTGCTTGTCTTTCGGGCGTGCCTAGTATGAAGCCGCGCATGCAGCGCCCGATACGTAATGAGCACGTAGCACTAAGCCTGGAACCTGACATGTTCGCCCGATATTGCCCAGCACCTGTCACCATGTGTCGCTCCAACCAATACATGTGCCTGCTTTCTTTAATTTATCCGACAATCTTCCTGACATGTGGATGACACAACCCATCTAACCGCCGAGGTCTACTTGTTTGTACCATACCATGCCGACACCTGTTGCCCATTGGCATGCAAGCTTGTCGTGCCAAGGCTTCATGACGCTTCAAGGGCCTAACAGACTACCCCCACCAAAAGAGTCCAACACCCTCCTTGAAGGTAGGGTGCCTTTCCCTGCCTATACCCATTGATTTCATTTTTAAACTATCACAATTTAACATCCTATTCCCATATGGCATTAGCTTCCGACTGTCCTTCCCACTGATAGTAATCAATTCTTCAGTTTTTCTTACTTTAGCCCATAATCCGATGATCCAAGAATTTGATAATTTTCTTCTCAAATTCTTGCCTTATCACCTGCAGAGCACGTTTTAACTGTCTCCTTAATTCATCATCATCTTCATGATACTTTTTCAAGAAGCTCCCATGAAATGTTGGATGGACTTTGAGTCTATTCCGCAGCTTCAACCAATAAGTCACATTTTCGACTCAACTCAACACCTCAAATGGGCCATTGTATGTTGGCACCAACCCACGGTGCACTGTCTTGAAACTTATCTTTTTTCAAAATTTGTAAAGTTAGCTTCAAAAACATGTTCTCACCCACTACAAACTCCACATCCCGTCTACTCGTATTGATATACCATTTCATCCAAGTTTAGGTCATTGTTAAGCGATCTCTAGCTTTGTCAATAAACTATTATTGCGCTCTTGCAAAGCAGTAAGTCGCTGGGCACTTACTAACCGTTTGCTACACTGCAATTTCATGGGGCTTCAAAAGTTATTGTCCATATACCAGTTCAAATAGACTCATGCCCGTCACTGAGGATTTGTGCAAGTTGTAACAAAATTGGGCCACATAAAGTAAATCCACCTAATCTATTTGAATAATCGTCACATAGTGCCTCAAGTACTCTTCCAACAAAGCATTCATCCTCTAGGTTTGCCCATCAATTTGAGGATGATTCGCAGTTGAAAATTTCAATTCAGTCCCCATCATGTTGAATAATGAGATCCAGAACCTACCCATGATGTGAGTATCCCGATCACTCACATTGTCCTCCGAGATACCAAAGTACTTGATCATGTTTTTAAAGAACAAACTTGCAGCAACATCCACCGAATAAGCATTTGGTGCAGCTATGGAAATGATATACATAGAAAATCTGTCCACTATCACAAGTATTGAAGCCATCCCATTCACCTTTGGAAATCCCAACGAAAAGTCTATGGAGACGAATTCCCATTGTAACACCTCAAAACCCAGGAACAACCATCCCGGGACCAGCAACGCTATCTGTGGGCAGACGGACCTCTAACAAGTTGATAGATATACAATGGAAATAACTAAACAACATACTAACATATTTACACCATTCCAAAGATTCTCCTTATCTATTATAAACTATAATCTCAAGGTTACAAGCTCGAAAAAATAAAAAATAAAAAAATAAACATAATATAATCTACAAACTTTTCAACCTAACACAATTCTAATATCTACAAGCCATATACAATACTATTCATATAAAATCATTATACTAAACCAAAGCAAAAGAGTATAAATTCCAACTAGCGAGCTCCAGATGCTTACTCACCTACACATGGTAACATATTTAAATAAGTTCACTGACTTAGTAAGAATTATAGCTAAGAATAGTAAAGAAATAGGGAAATCCAACAAATGGGTATAAAGGCAACAAGTACAATAAAATAATACCAAACGATTGTGATTATCTCATAAGTAAACATAAACGAATAGTTCGATAAGAGCATAAAACAAGTCAAGAACATAATAACAAGTCATACAATCGTATAGCAAATGTAGAACTCATATTTGATGGATCTGTCACCCTTATAACTCTAAGTAAATATAAATACTTATCCCTCCATAGGGTTCCTCTCTCGAGTGGCCACTTGAAGGGATAACCCAATCAACAATATGACACTGTCGATGTACCACGTGTCTTAAACTAATCCTTAAAAAATTTACCTTCAGGCTTTCGCAGCATTATCTAAATGAGTAGGAAACCTTCCAAGGGATTGACCATCGGCCCAACATCGCCCAACATCCCTCTTGAGACTTTCCAAAGGCCCATCAAACAATCACACAAAATATTACGAGGGTAATGATAATTATCCAAATTAAATTTTTCAAAATTTAAATGAAGTTCGGACATTGTCAATCAATTACATGAATTATAGATTTGGATTTAGGAGAGCTTGACGGAGTGAAATATGAAATTAGAATAGCGACAAGAGGTCAAAAAAATCAAAATTTGAGTTCTGTTCCGGGCACGTCCGTACTCAAAAATGAGCTCGGATGCAAAAAAATGGCCCGAGACTACTACCTAGGGCTCATTCGTGCCACTGTTCATGTGCAGTCGAGCTATGAATAATAACCCATGAATAGTATTTTTTTTTTTTTTTGAAAATTCTTATAATAGCAAAGGGTTCAAAATTAAAAAAAAAAAAAAATTAGACTTAGTTTGTTCTACTCATCATTAAGATTTTTAATTTTTAAGTTTTGGAAGAAATTTTGCAAAAATACCAATTTTTGTGTTCTTAAGTTTTAAAAATGTTTAAGCCTTCTTTTGTCCATAATTTTAACTCCAACAAACTTCCATCATACTTGAGAAAGCAATAGCATATAATAAGGCCAAAGATTCAACAAGAACAAGTGTCCAGAGCAAGAAAAATTTCATATGGTTCTATCAACATAATTCATCAATTTTTCCATGCAAATATTGGTTTCAAGCCCAAACTAATCATTCCATACTAGGAAATGAAGGAAATGAAAAAGTTATAATTCTTACCTTAATCCTTTGATCATAACCTACAATATACTCCAAGCAAATCACCTAATCATTCAATTTTAAAATCTCTTTGTCAATCATATTTCCAAGAATAACAGTCTCTATTCCTATAATTTTATCTCAAAATTCTTAATAGTTTAATGTTGAAAATTACTTCTCCAATTATCTTAACTCGGCAATCTTTCTAACGATGGCATCTGATCGATGACCCAACGATCGAATTTTCGTCTATACCTACTCAAAGTTTCTTCTTTGTTACTGTCCCTATTTTCAGCAGAATAGACATGTTGTTTTGCCTCAATATTTTTAGCCACTTTTCTCCATTTTTTTGAGTTATTTTTTATTTTAACATTTTTTACACTCGATAAAATTTCTAATGGTATATTACATGGGCAGATTTGATAAGATTAAGATAGGTTTTTAAGCTTTGAAAATTGAAGGTCTTATAGAGACAATGGATGGATCCAAGAACAAGGCTTTTGTGTATGTGTTAGATTTCAATTCTATCACAAATCTAAATAGTATTCTGGGTCAATCATCAAAATCCCAAATAAATCAATATAATGGTTTCAAGGTATAAATGAAAACTTATGAAAATCATGAATCAATCAAAACTCTTACCTCTTTAGCTAATCATCAAGGTTTGATGGCAAATTTCCAAGTTTCCAAGCAAAACTTATAGAAGTTGGAACTACAAGTTTTACACCTTATTCCATCAAATTCTAATTAAAATTTGAGAATTTACCTAGTGACAACCTTACTTTGTTTGTTCTTTTGATTAAAGTTTGAAAATTCTTTAAGTCTATTACTTAAAAGAAATGACGAATATGAATGAAAATTTTCTTGTAAAATTTAGAAGACATAGAAATGAAACAAGAAGAAAGAGAAAAAATAGTATTGTCTTGCAAATTTAAATTAAATTTTATAGAAATGAAGCATGGGATTCATTTGCCATTTTCCAACTTGTATAGGCTAGATGTCATTTTCTTATTATTAATAGCCAATTGGTTTATTCATGATTCTAGCACTTGGGTAAGAATTAGGTTAAATGTCCCCTTTTGTTTTAGAGGGTGCTCAGTTGAACATATATATATACACACACTGTATATATTTTGTTTTATATAATGGATGATTTATTGTATAATATAATATATGGTGGGTTAAGTTTTTGGGCTAAATTAGGCTAAAAATTATATATTAGATTAAAATAATACATATGATAATTTTCAGGTGTAAAAAAATTTTTTCAAAAGTGGTAAAATATTTTTGATTGTGAGAAAAATTTCAAAACTTTGAGAAATCATCTCCCGATTAAAATTTCTCTCAAAAACGTTATAAAAATGTTTACCAATTAATGATGATTTTAAAATTTAACTAGGAAAATTCTCTCATTTTAATATTTAATTAGGAAAATTTTCGGGTTATTACAGTCATGGTATTTCGAGAATGGGCAGGGTTGCAATAATGCTACCCCCTTTCTTCTTTTCGTGCTTGTTAAGTTGGTACACAAGATAAGTCTTTACGTAGATTTCAATATCTTTCCCCATCTTCGGCCAATAATATCGACGATTAAATAATACCAACATCTGCTCAATGCTCAGATGTGCAGCCCACTGTGGGTCATGGGTCTCCCGCAATAACTTCCTTCTTAATGAGCCACTTGGCACGTAGGCCCTTCTTTCTTTAGCAAACAATAAGCCCTCATCAAGTCAATATTTTCAGATTTACCCAGCCTTCACCAAATCGATAATCTCATTCAAGAGATTTGACTCAACAAGAGTCCAGGTGTCCACATACTTGCTCATTGCCTTCCGACTTAAAGCATCCGCAACATAATTGTGTTTGCCTAGTCGGTGCACCCAATCAAAGTTGAATTCTCCAAGAAATTCTTGTCATCCAGCTTGTTTTGGTGTCAACTTTTTTTACATCTTGAAGTAAGTATTCGCCACATTGTCGATCACTACCGTGAACTGAGTTCCTAACAAATAATGCCTCCATGCCTCTAAATAATGGATAATAGTCGTCATTTCTTTCTCATGGGTGCTATATTGCAATTTGGCGTCTTTCATCTTGCGGCTTTCAAAGGCAATAGGTTACTTGTCCTACACCAACACCCCAACAATTGCTTGATCAGAAGCATCGACCAATACCTCGAAAGGTCAATCGAACTCTGGCAACTTCAAAACAGGTTCCGTCGACACGACCTACTTCAGCAGCTCAAACGCCTGTTAACAATCAACAGACCATTCTCACTTCTGATCCTTCTTTAGCAAAGTCTATCAGAGAATTAGCCATCTTTGAGCATCATTTGATGAACCAATGATAGTAATTTATGACCCCCAAAATGATCGCAACTCAGTCAGATTAGACGAGCAGGCCACTCAATAATGGCTTGTACCTTTCTCCTATCCATTCGTATCCTTCCTTGGCTGATTGTATGTCGAAGAAATTTGATTTCTTCCCGTCAAAATTCACACTTTTCCTTCTTTGATAGAGTTTGTGTTCTCTCAGCTTCTCCAATACAAGTCTTAGATACAAATGATGATCTTCCTAGGATTCCGAGTAAATTACGATGTCATCCAAATACACCACCACAAATTGATCAAGGTGCTCGTATAGCACGTCATTCATCAAGTTACAAACGTGGCAGAAGCATTGGTTAGGCCGAACGGCATCACCAAGAATTCGTACGACCCATACCTCGTCATGCAATTGGTTTTGCCTTCATCGTCGCGAGCAATCCGCATTTGCCAATAACCCGATCTTAAATCGATCTTTGTGTAGAACCATGCCCTTGATAACTTGTCGAATAAGTCCAGGGTATCAGAATAGGGTACTTATTTTTTATTATAACCTAATTTAATGTCCAATAATTGATATACATCCGCAACAAACCATCCTGCCTCTTTTGGAACAACACGGGGAGCCAAAAGGAGTCCTAGAAGGTTGGATCAATTTCGCGTCTAGCAATTCATCCAACTACTTCCACAGCTTAACCAACTCCAACTCACTCATCTGATAAGGAGCCATGGCAGGGGGTTCCGATCCTGGGACCTATTTAATTTCATGGTCTGTGGCTTGTGTTGGAAGGAGCTTCTTAGGCAATTCAAGAGGCATCACGTCCTCGAATTCCTTCAACAAGCTTTGCTATATTTTCCGGCACTTCTTAAATCATATTAGGTTTAATTTCGACCAACGCAGCTAGGAACGCCATCTCACCATGCCTAACGCCCGGCTTTAGTTGTGCTGCCAAAATTATTTTCATTTTTCCGTCATCCAACTGATGTTTTCTACCCTTGTATGTACCCCTAACAAACGACGAGTTCTTTTCATCTCCAATAACCAACCCGCCTAGGTGAGGCATCAACGCAATCTCAACCTTGGCAAGGAATTTCGTAACAAGGATGACAACAAAGTTATCAAGGGGGACAACTATCAACTTGCACTATTCGTGCCAAGTGCCAATGTGCATAGCAACGTCGGCTACACTCTTAATGGGCTGTACTTCTGAATTCACAGCTTTAATCTGACTAGTGTGGGATACGAGTTCCAAACCCAACCTCGACACTACCCGTTTCGCCACAAAGTTGTGAGTAGTGCCTGTGTCTACCATAGCCAACACATTCCATTTGTTTATGTTGGCTTGAACTTATGCTAGTCTTTTCTGATTTGGAGCTTTCTCCTGTGAAGAACTAAGCAACTGCAGAGGATTCACCCGTGTGGGTGTCGCATCACTACCATCTAAATTCGACTTATCCGAGATAATAGCGTTTAACTAAGTTCGTTTGGGACAATTCCTCATTCTGTGATATCCCCTGCAAAGATAACATCCCTTCCTAGTCGTGTCAATGAAGGGTTGGGCATCCGTCACCTTTTTGCCTTTGGCCTCGCCACCTTTGTCTTTCTTAAACTTATCTTTCTTTTTTGACTAACCAGCTTTTCCTTTGTTTTTTCTGAATCCTTCTTTTTTCGACCAGAATTCGAGTCACCACGAAAATTTGGCAACTGATTGGCAACCATGATTACAGTTGAAAGATCCTTCACCCTCGATGTAGCTTGGTTAGGGCCTAATTTTACAATTCGGACATAAAATTGAACAACTTATCTTTTTTGGACATCTCCCCTATGTCCAATATTAAGGAATTAAATTCCTTAACATAATCTTGTACAGACCCGGTATATTTCAGTTTTCAAAGGACCTCCCTAACAAGTCACGATGTGTTGCTAGGTAGAAATTGTTCTTTAAGCTCCCGTTTAAGGGCTTCTAATGATTCGACGGGCTCTTTATTTACATTGGCGTCATCTGTTAAGAGAGTTTGTTGCTAAAGTTTCGCATTACCCACCAAGTACATGCTTGTGATGGAAACGTTTTCGCTCTCAAGGATCTTTGTAGCCTGGAAGTAAGTTTTCATGTCTCATAAGAATTTTTTAACTCTTTGGCGCTCCGAACCCCGTTAAAGGGTGTAGGTTTTGGGACTTTAACTTTCGAGAAAAAGGGTAGGTCATCCGTCGTTCTCGATCCGACGGCTCTCTTCAACAAACGTACGTCTGTTGAGATAGCATCGACCTTTATGTCTACAGTATCAATAATGACTTCTACGTCCTGTGATACCGAATTTATCCATCCCTCAACAAACTCCGATAGTCCCTCTATCGTTCTTTTTATATCCTCCAACATATGTTAAAGGAGGTAGACTTCTTTGCAAAGTATTATCTAATATGATTCGAGCAGTTGTACAATGTGCAATCCAAATTGCTGCATTTTTGCCTCCAATGCAGCAAGACGAGTAGTGATCGAACTATGTTCAGGGGTCATCCGTCAAGAGTTTGCTCGTCAAGGATCTACTCGCAACCGGGCTCTGATGCCCTGCCACAGAGGGTTTGTACTTAGATAAATTTTTTGCCTAAAACTTGCTCACTATGTAGCCTAGTCGCCCCAAAGACTAGTCAACCTTCGTAAGTCCATCCGACAGGTACTTAAAACTTTTTAAAGTTTGAGAGAAGTTTCGCACACATGCAGTACACACAAGTGCAATATGAAATAGGCATAATGAATTATAGGAAGAATTCTCAACCTTATATTTTATTCCTCAATTTCAAGTACAAGGGGTTGAGGCCCTCACACAATGCTCACTTTTCTCTATGAAATCACACATGTGAGTTATAAGGTCCTTAGGGATATTTATATGTATCAATAATATGTTCTAGTCCAATTAGAATTCGAATTAAACAAAGCCCACAATTATAAGGAATACTCAAATTCTATCAAGATTAGGACTCCTAAGTTAATTCTGCTAATTCTCCCACATAATGGAGAACTCTTGTTCTGCTCAGAATCTTCCGCATTCTAGCCTTGGTCAAGTCTAGCCACAATACCATGTTACTGTTTTGCATTTGCCCATCATTCGACATGGTCACACTGGGCTTCTGCCCATCACGCACATCACTTAGCACAATTCAACATTTCCCCACACGATGTCACACTTATCGTGTCTAAGTCCTTTTTTGTTCTTTGGCTTTCGTCCTTTCTGGCATTCAATACTCATTATGCGTCCAGTAGGCAGCCTAGGGGCCCCGTCATCCTTCAGCCATTGCTTGTCTTACGCGCGTGCCTAGCACGAATCCACGAATTCAACGCCCGATACACAATGTGGGCGCAGCACCAAGCCTACGTGCCCATTACCAGACAGCCATGCACCACAAATCCACAATTGTCCGCAACCCGATGTGTTCATCCGACATTGCCCAGTACCTATCGGCATATGTCGTCCCAACCAATGCATGTGCCTACCTTCCTTCTTTCATCCAATAGTCTACCTGACGTGCGAAGCATATAGTCCATCTGTCCACCGAGGTTTACTTGTCTGGTGCCGCACCATGCCGATACCCATTGCCCATTAGCACGCAAGTCTATCATGTCAAGGCATCCCGACGCTTCAAGGGGCTAGCAGCAATCCACTTGGTAACAAACTAGCTCAATTGCTACATTTCTAAAAATTTGCTTTATATTGTTATCATATAGAAGTAGTCGAGAGAAAGTTGGTTTTTTTTTAAAAAAAAAAAATACCAACAAAAAAAATATGATTGCTAATAGGAGTTTCTTTCCTTTCCTGGATGTACAAAAATATTCTTATATCCTTGCATCATAAAATTTCACTAAGTATGATGTTTTGGTAAATTCAGAAGTTTATAAAGTTTTATAGACATGAAATTAACTTGTCGCTTTCACATATATTAATTTTCAATAAATCTGTCTATCTTTTGATTTATGTTTCACTATTTAATTATGTCTCAATGTATCTACTTTAAATAATTTCAAGATTAGTGAAAAAAACTTTCAAATAATAACTTTAAATAATTAAAGATATTTCTAATAAATATAGCTTAATGTAATGTTATTTAATAAAATTTTCGATAGAATTTATAATTAATAAAATCAAATATTATATTTATAAAGAATCATTTCATCAGCTCGTCCAACTTATTTGTCTGTGGTGAAATTCAAGAAAAATGTACATAAAATTGGACAATTAAATTACCAAGATTGTACTATGGCAAGATATGATTAGTTAAAATCAGGGATCTAAAAAACATGAATAGAGAATATTATTTTTTTATTTCCCTTGAACTTCATAATTTAATTCACATAAATCGTTAATAGCATACAACTATTCGTTTTGAATAATGACACATATTTTCATAAATTTATGAAAATATATATCATATTGAAAAATAACTATTAAAAATATATTTATCAAAAGTATGTTTATTTTGAATAAAATAATGATTATTTTTTATAAGTAATATTAAAAATAAAACATGCAGATAGTGTTTGCTAAAAATTTATTATTAAAGGATCATTCATTAAAAATAATATTTATATTTTTAATACTATGTATAATTAGTACCTACAATTAACTACTAAAATTTAATTACTATATATCAAAAAGTATTTTTTGATTACAACTTTTTAATAAATCTCATTATTGGGAAAAATTCAAAGATATTGGAGCACCCTTGGAGACAAAGACTTGTAAAGCATCATACATAGTAGAGAAAATTAAATTAGACAAGATTTTAGAATTTTTAATCAAATAAGAATCTAAATATGTATTAAAGTTCGACGTCCTCATATCTATACGAGAATAGTGGAAGGTCGAGATACACAAGTAAAATTAAATATTATTTTTATAAACAATCTTTTGATAATAATAATAATAATAATTTTTTAATAAATATTATCTTTAGATGAAATAATGTGTTTGTTCTTCCATGTCAATTAGGTTTTGCCAACAACATATGATTTTCTTGCCAATCTTCAAGTCGACGATACTTGTGTAAACCAAGAGAAGATGGATAAATGAAAAAGGGAAGGAACCAAATATCAACATCCGAAATACTGATGACGACCAAACACTTCAAGAATTCAAGGAGAGTGACATAATAAAAGAGAGGTTAAACGATTTTTTTATTTTTGAGGGAAAACAAAAAAGAAGCTTGAGGGTGCTAAAATTGAATAAATTAATTGTGCTACTTATTTTTTATGTAAGTAATTGTACTTCATAAAATAGAAAACTAGTAAGCTCCATGGACTAGGCTACTACTAAATCTTAGTTATTATTAACAAAAAAAAAAAAAAATCTACTGATGTTCTCTGGATTCCCTAACAGCTAAAACTTACCTTCATTTATATTCTCTTATAGAATTCTATAATCCATGAAAAATACACACACACATATATATATGACAATTCAGTTATTTAAAATAAAATAAATACCAATTCATACATTAAATATAACAAGAACACATGCAACATGCACCTTACAATAAAAAATCTCAAAACTCTTGGTCCCCGCCCTTCATGCCTTGATTCTACAAGTATATTATGTGAATAGCAATTAATTCCACAAAGGTTTTATGTATGTTACAGCCTAAAAACATGTATGTACCTTGATTATATATTTAATAGACCTATTTTAATAAAAAAAATTAAATAAAGTAATGATAATATTAGATGCAACAATACTAGCTAGATGCAACAAAATTTTCTAAATTTGCCTATTAACTTAGGGTAATTCGCATTGTAGAACAATAACTATAATAGGTGGCATTTAGGACTGTAACTAAAAATATTCAATAATTGAGAACAAATTTTGTTGGCAAATGACGACTCCCCGGAATTAACGTGGCCATTTTAATTTATCGATTTTGCATTTCCTCACCAATTAATCTTACGTAACATGATTATTAATTTCAATACTCCTTCTGAGTGGTGAATTATCTAATTAATTTGAAGAAAAAACAATGAAGAATAATCCGGGCTCTTGATTGTTTTAGAGAACGATGAGACTTTGTTCTAGTGGTTAGATAGGGTCTCATTTGATACCCCTCATTAGTAAGTAATGCATTTGACACTACAAAAAAAGCTTATTTTAACGGCGGTTAAAATTAAATGTAGCGGGGGTTTTTAACCCCCCCTAATTCTTTTGCGGCGGTTTCCCAAACCCCCGCAGTTATATGTCCTGCTAATTCTTAGCGGCGGTTATATGTCAACCGCCGTGACAACCGCCGTTAAATGCCAAAAGATACGCGGCGGTTATATTGAATTTAGCGGCAGTGAAAAACCCCTGCTATTGTGAAAATTTTGTATTACGTATAATGTTAGCAGGGGTTTTAAACCCCCGCTATATTTTGTGGAGTTTTGAAATATAATTTTAGCAGCGGTTTTAAACCCCCGATATATTTCGTAGAGTTTTGAAATAAATTATTTTACATATTGTAGCGGGAGTTTAGAACCCCTGCAATAGCATTTTTTTTTCCCCAGCTGTTTTTTGGGTCATGTTCCACAAACCTACGTCTCATTATATTTTAGCTCCAACAAAATTGCATCTCCAAATTTCAAAACAATATTCAATGCCAAATCAATTTCATAGAATTGTTTATCAAAAGTTATATATGTCAATATCAAAGTTTACAAAGTACCAAAACAAATATTCAACTGGGTTTCGCATCCATGTGCTAAATCACTTTGTGTTCACAAATTAGTAGCTCTTGAAGAATTCATTGATCCTGATTGCTGGCACTTGATGATCTTCTTACATGAGAAGTGCGAGATTCATGTTGGCTGCCATCTTCATGTGACTGTGACTAGATGAAAAAATAATAAGTTAGATAATAGACGAGAAACCAATAAGCAAGGCATGCTAGGTAAACTTATGAACAACGAGAAGCAGAAATGAGATACGCAGCCATTGTTTCAAACCAATAAATGCAGAAATGAAAATGCAGAAAGACCCACATACCTGTGCATGGGAATCGAAAATAGAAGCAAGCTCATCAGGAATCCTTCCTTCTTTGATCAAAACATAGGTCTTGAAAGCATTTAGTGTATTTTCCATTTGGGATTCTAACTGGACGAACCTATCTTCATTTTGGGCATTGGTAGGCTGGCTATTTGATGAGGACTCACATAAACCACGAAGACGAAGGCTTGTATTCCCGAAAGCAGATGTGGGTGTCACTGTCAATCCCATGCATCGAACCTGCCCGGGGTGCTCTTTTCCAAGGATTTTGGCAACAACGTCATTAGGAGAAATAATTGAATTGACAGTAGGGTCTTGCCTCATTTCTTGCTCAATTTTTTCCTACATGAAAAATATTTACAAGTTATTTTAATTTAATTTATGTCTTCATATGGAGTTAGCTGATAATACATACTCATTAAATTAAAAGAACATAACTTACTCCATATTCCTTTGCCGTGTCATTCACCCATGATCCATCCCGATGCTTATGAGTTTCAAGAAATACATGACCACGACCCACGGGATCTTCATAGGCCCTTGTCAATTGAATATCTTCCTTCTCAATGTCAAATAACCATTGAAGGTCTTGCTGCTGGTATGGCTCATTTTCATATAATTCATCTTCAAGATCCTCACCCATATCATACAAATCCCTTGGTTTAAGATGCACGACAACACTCCAATCTTCATCAGTCTCATCTTTTACATAATAGACAAGTTGCGCTTGTGAAGCTTCAATGTGAGGATCGTGCTCTTCACGCTCACCCGTATGAATCAATCGAGAAAAGTTTATAGAATTGAAGTTCCAAGAATCCTTTCTAAATCCTCTTTCTCGAGTAGTGTCAGCCCATTGACATTTGAAAAGAGTT
Source organism: Handroanthus guayacan (assembly GCA_014898755.1). Lineage (NCBI taxonomy): Eukaryota > Viridiplantae > Streptophyta > Magnoliopsida > Lamiales > Bignoniaceae > Handroanthus > Handroanthus guayacan. The sequence goes on along the minus strand of JACFYI010003308.1, from coordinate 10,573 downwards.
ACCACGAAACGACCATGGTAATCCTTTCTTCCTTTTCTTTTTATCACGTGCAGACGCATCATCACTATGCACTTGCGTATTTGACTTCCATCTAGAGGTTTGGCATCTCTTGCATTCGTCCATTTCAGCATCTTCTCCCCAGTATAACATACAATTGTTTGGACATGCATGTATTTGAGTATATCCAAGACCAAGTTTGTTAATAATTTTCTTGGCATCGTAGAACGAATTTGGAATCTTTGCATCCTCAAAGGCATTTTTCAGCAACTCTAGTATCATAGTCATTGCCTTGTCACTCACTCTACACAAGCACTTTATGTGATATAATTTCACCAAAAATTCTAACTTCGAGTATTTCTTGCAACCTTTATATAATTCTTCATTTCCATCTCTAAGTAACTCATAGAAGTCTTCAAGATCTTTATCAGATTCATCATTCAAAACTGCATCTGTATCAATTGGTTGTTGTGATGTGTTAAACTCAGTGGCATGCTATTTTGAAAGCCCAAACACTTCATTGATCATCATTTCTATAGGGTTACTAGGTTCAACTACCTCTTGCATGACATTTGTTCTTGTACAAGGCTGTTGTATAATTTTTTCACCATGAAAAGTCCAAATTTCATAAGTTCTTCGAAAAGATTTGCAAATCAAATGATCACGTACTACATATCTTTTGTAGAAACCCGAAATTCCCGAAATTAAAATTTAAAATGAGAGAATTTATTTAATTAAATTCTTAGACAAAATATTTCCCAATGAAATTTTTGAACTCCCAAAAA
>JACFYI010003299.1:348145-359556 GCA_014898755.1 Handroanthus guayacan | reverse complement strand
ACTGTGGATTTGAGGACAAATGAATCAGAATTGAACTATGACTGTAAAAGACAACTAAATCAGGATTGGATTATGGACCAGAGGATATTTATTTTGAAATCTTTATCTCGCTAAGAGAGCAAAATACGAAAAAATCATTTGGATTAAATATAAATTTCAAAATTTATTTTGTTTGAACATTAGCAAGACTCACTCGGATCATAAAAATGATTTTTATAAAAAATGTAAGGGTCTTAAATTTAGAGATATTTTATTTAGAAAAGAATAATATCAAAATAGCCCCAAATCAATATTTTTTTCTAGCGGCAATTGACTTTCCGATTACTTTTAAAAATTCATCTTGATGAGTTAAAATCCTTATTTTAACTCCATGAATAACTAGACTTGATAATCTTTCTAATGGTATATTTTTCGAGTAAATTCGATAAGGATAAGTTCGATTTTTAAATTTCGGAAAGTAGAAGTCGAGGCAAAGCCAACATAGTTTTTTCAAAAATCTGGCGGGTCATGTTCTAAGGATGTTTTCAACCATATTTTTCCCTGGTTTTGAGTGAATCTAAATTCTTATATTATCTACACTTAAAGAGGTTTCCAACGGTATATTATATGGGTCATTTGGATGAGGGGAAGTCAAGTTTTCGAGGCCGAGAAGTTGAAGATAAGACAGGGACGTTATTGAAATATGGTAGAGATGGCAGTTGGCATTCTGAGACCATTTTCACCCATTTTACTTCTTAGTTTCTCAAAATTCTTGATTCTAAAGTCATCTACACTCAAAGAGCTTTCCAACGGTATATTATATAGGCTATTTCGATGAGTGGAAGTCGAGTTTCGAGGGTTAAGAAGTGAGAGGTTGTGCTGAGTTGCGGGTTAGAAAAATGAAACAAAATTTTCTTCCGTGCGCTTGAGCGCCGAGCCTACTGGAAAATTGATGTTTCAAGCTATTTGGCCGGGCGCTTGGGCGCCGATTTCGTGCGCTTGGGAGCCCAATGGACGTTTGAGCGCTCAAAACAAGCGCTTGAGCTCCTGGCCTCGGCCAAAATTTCAATTTTTTGTTTTTTTATTTTCTTCTAATTTTTGCTTCAAAACTACATTTTTGAAGTTGTTTTAAGTCCATAAACATTTCTAAGTTATCGTTTTGGTAGTTCGAGTGAAAAATTTTTGAAAAATCGAAACAAGTTTTCCTCATTTTCTTCTATTTTAGCAACAAGTTATCCTCATTTAGTCCATGGTTCCAAGCATGATTTCAGTTCAAGCATAAGAAGAATATCAAGAATGATCACATTGTCATAGGTCACGATTTCGAAGTATTAAGTCCACATAAACGGCAACAATAATCAAGACAACATGCTTTAGGTAGTAATAATTGACATGCTTGAATAACTAAGCTCATCATAGTACAATAACCAAGATATGAAGAAACGTTTAAGCATGCCAAAAGAGAGACGAGGTTCCATAAGTCTTACTTGTTCACGCTTAAACCGTAAACACTCGATTTTGCGAACAATCGTATCAAACACCTAATAATCAACCAAAACATGTGTCAAAACTCTAATATAACCATGTCTAATCACTTACTTATCAAGCTAACATCATGCTTACCAAGGTAGAGTATGATATCCCTTGAGTTTCCCTTGAGTTACTTAGGAAAATTACCAAGTTTTTGATATGAAACTGGGGCTGCTGATGGAGCTGGAAAATGGAGGAAATAAGGATGAAAATTTTCAGCAAATCTTTGGAGTAATGAAATCTGAAAACAAGCCCCTCAATCCTAAATTTGTACTGGTTAATTGGAGTCTTTGGTGGTCAAAAAGCAAGCCAACTAATCCCTCAATTCCTTGGACAAATTTCGGCTGACCCATACTGCAATTTGAATTCTGATTTCTTGCCTTTTCTTCTTCTTTTTTTTTTTTTTATCAATTTGGGCTGAAATTTGTGTGGTTAATGTTGGGCTGAAATTAAGTGAGTTTTGGGCCTATTTTTGGGCTGAAATAATGTTATTGGACCAAAATTTGTCGTAAGAAATCGAGATTCCGACGTGAGAAATTGTTTTGAACGTAAAACTCATTTTTGGAATTAAAACGTGCTCCGTTTTATTTAAATCAAAATAATTTGAAAAAATCAAAAATTTGAAATCTCAATTAGGGAAACTCGGGGTATTACAACAAATTTTTTCGATTAGTTGGAGTAATTTTCTTTGCAAAAGATTTCTACTTCTAAAAATTCTCTCAGCTCAAATTTATTCATAAAACTCGATTAATTCAGAAAAATTTTATTTTTGATTCAAAAATTCTTATAATTATATTTTTAAACTCTTATCTTCAAAATTCAAAACCCTAATATCGTTTTGAGCAATTTCAATAACTATTGTTTGAAAAATTTTTAAATAAGGAAAATATTATGATTTAGCAATTGAATTTTTTTTAATTAAATATCAAAATAAGAGAATTTTCCTAATTAAATCGTTAAACTCTTAGTTTTAATCGGTAAATATTTTTACAATGTTTTTTAGAAAAATTTCAATAGATTAATGTGCTTCTGTCGATGTGAGATTTTTCCACAATAAAAATATTTTTTGACTTACGAAAATTTTTTTTTGCATTTGAAAATTATCAAATACATTATTTTGACCAAAAAAGGATTTTAGTCCAAACTTTGACTCAAGAATTTGAGTTTAATTTCAAAGCCAAAATTTTATTTTAATAAATAAAAATGAAAAAGAATAAAAATAAGAAAATACACATACTCGGCGCGCACACTCACACATACAAATTTGGAAGACAAATCTTTAAGGATAATGACTATGTGTACAAGATCAAAATGAATGCCAACATGTTTTAACTTATCACCAACCAACTCATTTTTAACTTTCAAAAATTCACCAAAATGTCATGCTCCTTCTCAAACTTGATAGACATTTTATGTATGTATGTGTAAATGTATATGTATATGAGTGTGTCGTAAAAGAACATCATTTGTTTCCTTTTCTTCCTCTTGGCCAAAAACATTTTTGGGGGGAAAAAAGAGTTTAACATACAACACTTCTACCTTCTTTTGATCATCTTTCTTCCATCTTGACTTACCTTATATAAATACATATAATTTCAAAGTAAATCAAGAGAAATTAGTAAGATTTATCTCTTCAATCAACTAGGTAAGTAAGTTTATCTTTATTAGTATTATTATTATTATTATTATTATTATTATTATTTTGTGAAGATGATAGTAGAGTATGAATAAATAAGATATTAAGCGGATTATTTTGGGTGTCTAGGAGGATAGTTTGGTGGAGATCAAAGGAAAATTCAAGTTTGAACACTTAGCAACAAGGTAAGAATCATGACCATGCCTATCTCTATTCTATTTATGTTATATTTATGATCCTATATTCATGATCTTATGATTGATATGATCTTGCTTCCTTGTTTATTGCTTGGCTCCCTAACTTACTTGATTTGATAAATACCATTTTGTTGATTGTTGAATGAGTTTCTTCATTATGGTGGATCATGAATATAGAACTAGTAGATGTAAAAGGACTATTGGATTATCAAACTTGTGATTGACAACTTGTTGATTCCATAAAGTAGGTTGAGTTTGCAATAAACTTGTAAGTCCTTTTGGTAGCCACTGCTTCTGCACTACTCCTCAATTTTCAAGCTTGAGAACTTAATTTACCCTATTCCAATCGACCCATATGATCTACCTTTAAAAATCTCATCGAGTGTAAATGCTTTTAGGATAAAAAAAATCACTCAAAAATAAGAAGAAAAATGAATAAAATGCCTTAGAATAGAACCTGCCACAACTATCGATAATAGGGATAACCCTCTGCAACACCTCTCATTTTCCAAGTTTGAAACTCTAATTTTCCTTTATCAAACTGACCTATAAAATATACCACTGAAAACCTTAGTAAATGTAGATAGTGTCAGGATCCAAAATCACTCCAAACTAAGGAGAAAAATGACCAAAAACACCCTTAGGAGGCAACCTGCGACTATTGCCACTAATAAAGGTAGCCCTCCGTCACATCTTCCATTTTCCAAGTTTGAAAACCTAACTTCCTTTCATCCAATTGACCTATAGAATATACTGTTGGAACCCTATCGAGTGTAGATGGTGCTAGGATCTAGAATCACTAAAAACTATGGAGAAATATGACCAAAAATGCCCTTAGAAGCCAACTTGTCAACTGCCCAAAAACAGGCATAGTAGCATAGGTGAGATTTGAACAAGTATAAATAAATATTCGACCGTTGTATCGTTGATAGAAAGTCACCATTAGAAAATTCATCGAGTGTAGATGATCAAAGAGCTACAACACACAATTAAATTCATTGGGATGAATTTTTAAATCGTATGTTAAGTCTAGATGGTTCAATTAATTGTACGTTAAGTCTCACAAACCTACATGATGATATAGAGTTATAAGTCTATTGATCCAGTAAAACTTATAGTGGGAAACGAGAATAAGAAGTTCAAGTAAATGAGCATATTAATCAATGAGACTAGAATGTGATTTTGATAACAAATTCAGAAATAATCAGAACGTTCACAATTAGACAAATATCAGAAACAATTATCACATTCGAGTCATTGGCTGAATTAAACAGTTTGGTAGGTCTGTCACCCTTATAACTTCAACATATACATTTCAACCTTATCCCTCCAACTCCCGAAGGAGTATCATTCATTCAGAGAGCATAGCAGATCTACGTGCTCAGAATAGCTCTTCAGGATTCTACCTCCAGAATCTATCCGAACTATTCAACATTCAGGGATTTTCGAGGGTCCTAGTCAACAATCTGATATTGCCCGAGTTCGGTCCCCAGAAAGACTCCCCAGGGCCCACATTCGTTCATTCATTCAGGTTTGAAACAAGGGGGACATTCAATCATTCAGTAAAGCCAATACTACATAACGTTTATTGGCCATCAATATCAAATAACATTTCAAAATAGGCCAAATGTATCAATCGATTATTTCAGAATTTCGACTATGGACTAGAGGATTTTCATTCCAAAACTCAAATCACATTCGAAAAATCGGATATGGACTTGATGTGTCATGAAATAAGGTTTAAAGATCAAGTTTCAAAATGGGAATGGGCGCTAGGGTGCTCAAACGGGCACTCGGCGCCTGAGCATCCAAAAGAAGATTTTTGGGCAGAAGCTGGGCTCTCGGGCACCCAAGCTTCTGGAAAAAGTGATTATTTTGCCCGAGAGTAGGCGCCTAACTTTGTGCGCTTAGGAGCTGACTCTCGAGTGAAATTTCATTTTTTTGTTTTTGATTTTCTTCAAATTTTTTTATCCAAAACTACATTTTTGGGGTTCTCTTACATGTAAAAACATTTATAAATCATCATTTTGAAATTTGGTTTTGAGATTTTTCGAAAGATCGTTTTAGCACCAAATAATACAGTTTTAGCCTGTATCTCTTCTTTTCAATCAATTTTTAGTTTGTTTCTCCTCCTTGTCCATGGTCCATTGTTCAAAACTCAATCCAAAGTATCGGTATAGGAGTCAAGAGGATGCATTAAGCTTCGGATTTACTTAATCAAGGAATAGAGCTCATGATAGCAAGAAAATCAAAGGTAACAATATAAGCTCATACTTTCTTCATTTCAAAGGAAGCAAAATTTCAGAACTCAAGTCATGATCACATTATCAAGGCAAGAAATAACATCATGTGCTCATAAGAAGTTCAAAAAAGCTATAAGTCTTACCTCTTGAAGCTAGACTTGTAAAATGCAAGTGATCCAAGCTTATGTGAAGTTCTATATAACCATCTCATTAACCATTCTTAAATCATATTCATAAGCTAACTTACCAAGAGTTTTGGATGAGAGTTCACCACAAAAGAATCCCTCTCAGGCAAATCGGCTTTTGATGGGAAGAAATGCAAGTGTTTGTTCTTTTGATTGAAGAAAATTTCCAAATACAGAGAGAGTGAAAATTTCTACAGAATTATTGAGTCAAATGGGGCTTATGTATAGAGGAAAATGGGGTCAAAATGCAATAATCTTTTATTGAGACCCCTAAAAACAAATGAGCCAAGTTCTTGCAAGATTGATGAATGAGTTGTAATGGATGGATGGGATAAAAAATCCTATCCAATGTACAGCCATGGCTGCCGCAGCTGCTGCTGCTATTTCCAGCCTTCATTTTCTCTTTCTTTTTTTTTTTGAATTTCAAAGATGCTACTTTTAGTCAATAAAAATGGCTAGAGTCTGGGCCATGAGTTTGGGCATGTTTCATAGGCTTTTGGGCTCATTTTTGGGTCAAAATGTGATAAGACAATAAAACATGTTTGCTCGAAAAATTTTTGGATGTACGAAATGTATTTTGATTTTAAAATGATGCATGATTTTGAAATCGAATAAATTTTCAAAAAATCGATGACTCAAAATTTTATTGAAGGAAATTCTCGGGTGTTACACTCTCCTCCCATTAAAAAAATATGGTCCTCGATTCATACCTTATTCGAACAAGTAAGGATACTTGTTCTGTATCTCATCCTCATGTTCCCATGGAGCCTCTCATACTTTTTTATTCCTCCAAAATACCTTAACTTGCGGTATCCTATGATTCCTAAGTTCATGGACCTGAAAATCCAGGATACGGACAGGCTACATAGGTGAAGTCACTCTGGAGAGGAATATCAAGATGTTCTATAACGTGCGAAGGGTCAGGATAGTATTTTCGTAGTTGGGACACGTGGAACACATTATAGATTCTAGTTAGGTTGGGTGAAAGATCTAGTCGGTACGCTATAGGACCAATTCGTTCTAAAATCTTGAATGGTCCTGTATATCTAGGGCTCAATTCCAGCCTTACGCATTCTCCGAATTCCTTTCTGTGGAGTGATTTTCAGAAACACTCAATCTCCCATATTAAACTCCAAATCTTTTCTACACTTGTCAGCATAGTTTTTCTGGCGATCCTGCTTGATGATCTAAGCCCTATCTATAGTTTCTTGAATTATCTCACGTCACAGTGGTTCCTTTTCTAAGCTCGAGGTGCTCTTAATTTCATCCATATCCCAGTAAAGCGGTGATCTGCACTTCCTACCATATAGTGCCTCTTATGGAGCCATTTGAATTGAGGCTTACTGGCTGTTATTATAGGCAAACTCTACCAGCGGTAGGTGCCTATCCCAAATTCTTGAAAATTTCAAAACACATGCACATAGCATATCCTCCTTTGTTTGAATTGTCCTCTCTGACTGTCCATTTGCCTGGGGATGTGCGGCGGTGTTGAATAGTAATTCTGTCCCCAGATGTCCTTGTAGGCTCCTCCATAACCTCACGGTGAATTTGGGATCTCTGTCGGAGATAGCACTTTGAGGGATCCCATGTAATCGTATAATCTCCTTTATATAAATCTCAGCAAGCTTCTCAATATTATACTGGGTTTTAATAGGCAGCAAATGTGCTGATTTGGTAAGTCTATCTACCACAACCCAGATACTATCACACCCGTCTCGTACCACAGGCAGACCTGTCACGAAGTTCATCGTGATCTGTTCCCATTTCCAACTTGGAATTAGGAGTGGTTGTGACTTCACAGATGGTCTCTGGTGTTCTACCTTCACGAGTTGGCAGGTCAGACATTTCTGAACGTATTCAATCACGTCTTTCTTCATTCATTCCCACCAGAATTTCTGTTTTAAGTTCTTATACATCTTTGTTCCTCCAAGATGCAACGAATACTTTCTCTGATGTGCTGCAAATAACACTATTTTCTTCATTTGTGCAGGAACAACAACCTGATTCCTGAATCATAATAATCCATCAGTGATGATCCTAAAATCGAGTTCTATCTTATTCTTCAGTTTTTAAACCCAATCGTCTTCCTCTTGGGCTCTTAGGATCTCACTATACATTTCTGGGTAGATGTTCATGCTTGCTAATCTTCTCTTACGACTTAGAGAATCTGCAACGATATTTGTTTTTCCTGGATGATAGGTGAGGGTGAAGTTGTAATCCTCCAGGAATTTCATCCACCGTCGTTGCCTTAGATTCAGGTTCTTTTGGCTAAAGATATACTTTAAACTCTTGTGATCTATGAATAGTTCTACTTTAGCTCCATACAGGTAGTGATGCCACTTTGCTATAGCAAAGACTATCGCTACTAGCTCTAAGTCATGAGTGGGGTAATTTACCTCATGATTTTTTAGCTTTCGTGATGCGTAAGCAATCACTTTGTCCGGTTGCATCAGAACACAACCTAATTCTTCTTTTGAACGTCTGTATACACAGTAAAATCTTTTGACTCATCAGGCAATGCGAGTACTGGAGCTGTCGTCAATCTTTTCTTTAACTCTAAAAAACTCTTCTCGGACTGTTTGTTCCAAATTAATCTCCGATCCTTCTGGGTTAGTCTAGTGAGTTGTCCAGCCAGCTTGGAGAAATTCTGGATAAATTTTCGATAATATCCAGCTAACCCCAGAAAACTCTTTACTTCAATGACCGTTTCAGGTCTTTTCCACTCTAGGACTGCTTCAATCTTTTCTGTTTCTACCTCTAATCCATTCTTTGATATGATATGACCCAGAAATGTTACTTTCTTGAGCCAAAATTCACACTTATTAAATTTGGCGTATAACTTGTGCTCTTTCAAGGTCTGAAGGACAATTATCAAATGTCCCCCATGCTCCTCTTCAGATTTAAAATAAACTAGAATATCATCTATAAAAATTACGACGAAACTATGAAGGTATAGTCGAAACACTCGACACATTAGGTCTATAAACGCCGCAGGAACATTGGTCAGTCCAAAAGGCATGATGACAAACTCAAAATGCCCAGAGAATTAAACGCAGTTTTAGAAATATCTACTTTTCGTATTTTTAACTGATAGTCTTTCTGTCTTAAATCCAATACACAGCTGATTCCTAAAGATGATCAAAAAACTCGTCTATGTGAGGTAAGGGATACTTATTTTTTATGATCACTTTACTCAACTCTTTGTAGTCGATGCACATCCTTAGTGACCCATCCTTCTTCTTCACAAATAAGACCGGGGCTTCCCAAGGCAAAGAGCTCGGTCTTATGCAATTCTTTTCCAGTAGTTCTTGCAACTGTTTCTTAAGCTCCTTCAATTCTGCTGGTATCATTCTATAGGGAGTTTTTGAGAATGACGCTACCCCAAGAATCGTTTCAATCACAAATTCAATCTCTCAATTCAGGAGTAGTGAATTCAACTCTTCAGGAAACACCTTAGGAAACTCGATAAACATCTTAACATCTTTCAATTCAATCTTATTCTGAGGTTTATTTATCAGGTAGGTCAGAAATCCTTGTCCACCTCTTTTGATTATCTTTCTAGCCTTTACTGTGGAAATGATGGGAACACCACCATGTTCATCTATACTCAAGGTACCAACTCCTATTCCGGTACCAAATTTGATTGCTTTGGCATAACAATCAACTATAGCTTGATGTCTGAACAACCAATCCATTCCTAAGATAAGGTCGTAGCTTTGGATTGGTAATTCTATCAAGTCAACGCTAAAATTTTGGTTCTCAATAATTACAGGGTATTTTGAATATCTAATCCTAATCTCGTAACATCCACCTATAGTTGTGTGAATTTTATAGGAGATGTTCATGTTTTGGATGGCAAGTCTATTTTTTTAGCACAATCAAGAAAAATAAAAGAATGCGTTACACTAGGATCAAAGAGAGCTTTACAAATAAAATTCTGGATGAGAACCCTACCTTCCACAACTTGGGTAGGGTCCGTCTTTCTTCTCTTGTCAAGGCAAACGCTCTCGCTTTGACCTGAGGGCATCCAGTTGTACCCTGCTACTGGTTCTGCATCCCTGTATTCTCGCTCTTTTTATTTTTTGGGCAATCTTTGATGGTATACTGGTCACTACCAGAGATGAAATATCTGTCCAACTTCTTTCAGCACTTTTCTTTGGTGTGATTCGTACTATTACAATGCCTACATTTCTCTTTCCCTTTCCCTTGATTTGTCGGTACTTTTCCTTTATCTGCCGGCGCAGATATACTCTCAGTTTTAGGCTTTTATTGAAATAGCTCTTCTTCCCTTTATCTGAGTTCGACTTGCCCATCTACTTGCTCTTTTTCTTATCACCAATCTTGTGAGTTTCTGAAACTCCGCCTCTAGTTCCATTGCCATCTCCAAGGCACTATTGTAGTCTTGAGGACTATTGATAGCTACAGCCCTTCTCAAATCAAGTTTTAGGCCCTCCACGAACTTCTTTTGCTTTCTTTTCTTGTCCGCCAACACATGTGAAGTATATTGTATTAGCTGATTAAACTCGGCCTTATACTAGGATACGATTAAAGATTCCTAAATTAACCTCATAAATTTCTTTTCTAGCAGGTCTCGAATTATCTGCGGAATGAATTTCCTTAGGAACTTTTCCCTAAATCGTTCTCAGGAATTTTCTACTCTGTCTCTCTCCCACTTCTTTTTGATAATTGCCCACCAATGGCAGGCTGCCCCCTCAAACAAATATGTGGCATACTTAACCTTCTGCAAATCCATATAGTTCAAAACTTAAAAAATTTTCTTAATCGAAAACAACCACAGCTCGACTTTAAAGTCATCGGGCTTGCCATCAAAGCTAGGTAGGTTAAACCTCAAGAACCTAGCTAGCATCTTATTCTTCGATTCTTCTTCTTGTCCCTGTCTTTGTTGCCCTCGGGGTTGATCCCGATTCAGGGCTTGCCTTAACAGAGCAATAAGTTGTTCAGCTACAGGCTCATTCGGTGGAGGATTTGCTTAGTGAGGTTCACATTGTGCTTGAGAGTTTAGTTCAGGTTGTTCTTGTCGGGGCATAGGGATGTCATTAATGTTAGGGGTATCAGGTGCCCTAACTTTCTCAAACAATACCCATCTTAGTCTCCCTCGTTTTCTCATGGGTTCATTCCGAGGTACATTGTCACTAGACGACATCGTGATCAGAAATTTATAAAATTCATATTTTATTGGCAATGTGGGGTTACTATAGTGCATAGACGAGCATGCTTAATAATGAGGCATGAAGTAACAAGATTTCAAGTCATAAGAACGTTTCATTCATTTCATTTGATGTAAATTTTTACATGTTTGGTCATTTTTATGGTTGTGCAACCATTTTTAAAACGCAAAAGAAAGAGGGTTCCCTAACCATATCCAAAATGGGGACACGCAATACTAGTGTATACAAAATAATCTAGTTATCCTAAGCTAGAGCCCCTAGCTTACCAATCATTCTTAATGTCAAGCTTAATATATACAACATCTATCGAGAAAAGAAAGAAAAGAAAATCCCACGATCGTCGTCCATTCATCAAACCACATCAGGCCCCTGGCGAGAGACGAGGATCCTTAGTGGACTCCTCTCCAGCTCCTCGTCCGGGTCCTTCTCGGGCTCCTCCTCCAGATCAATCT
>JACFYI010003299.1:304925-316215 GCA_014898755.1 Handroanthus guayacan | reverse complement strand
ATAATGAGTAACGCTTAAATATATCGGATTACAATTGGGAGGCCTACCAATTTGCGAATCGTTATTTTTATGCGGTAATCATTTAATTCTAGATTACTAAGATAGCCGAGAATCGTTGATTAGTCTTTAAGATTATTTATTAAGAATATAGCAAGTGAGGAAAAAAAATGGGTCTTTGGTATCTTTAGTGTTATATTATAATTCTTGTAGCTAAATAAGAAAATTTTCAGAGTAATACTAAGAAAACTTGTTTGCCAATTTCAGGAAATCATGGCAACAAAAGTAGGCGCATCTGATGAGGGAACATCTAGAAAACATGATAAATCACAACAAGAGGAATTTATACCGAGTGACAGAACCAAAGAACCAGCATCATCTATACAAAATGAACCTACAATCGAGCAAGTCTTTATGATGTGGCAACAATTTAAGAATTATTGCCAAGAGCAAGTAAGTCAAGAATGTAAGAATGAAGGAAACTCAGAGAACAAGTTACTTGCGGGAATTTTATAATTTAACCCGCCTAGGTTCAAGAGCGAGATTAATAATAAAATGATGAAACCTTGTATAAGTGAAATAGGGAGAATCTTTCGGGTGTTAAGCTATTCAGAAGAACAGCAAATAAAGTACGCTACTTTTCTCTTGGAAGAAGCAGCGTATCAGTGATGGCGAATAATAGCACAATATTGGGAAAAAAACTGAAGATGAGAGAACTTGAAAAGAATTCAAGGAGAAATTTTAAGTAAATTTATTGCTCAAGTAGTTAGAGATGTAAGGAAAAGAAAACTTATAAGTTTAAGACAAGGAACCTCTATGGTGAAGGAAAACAAGGATAGAAATAATAATCAAACCCAGTGTGCTATACATTATGAAGCAAATAAGAAGAAAAGAAAGAAGAGAGGACCACATAAGAAGAAACCAAAGATGGAAAGTGAAAAATCAAATCCAACGGTAGCCAATAAAGGAAAGAGTCTCGCGACTACCCAAAACCAAAGTTGCAATTTCTGTGGGTGCACCTCCCACACCGAGGACAAGTGTTGGAAGAAATTGGGAAGGTGTTTTATCTATGGAAGCCCCTAGCACCAGGTGAAAGATTGTCCAAAGCAGCGCAATACATCAATCTTGGGAAAACAGAAGCAACTACAGTAAGATAGAGCAGGGTACCTGTAAAATAAAGTCTGAACTTATGTAATAATTAGAGGTTGCAGTGAATATGGATGTATGTAAATTAAACAGTGATAATAAGATAATGTTTTTGATGGACGAGAATAAAATCGTGAAAGTAGATGATGTGTTGATGGTACTAACTTCCATTGTTATAAACTCTACCTTGGAATGTAAAATATAGGATGACTATAGTAAATTTTTATAATATGACCTGATTTGAATCTTGATGGTTGCTACTTTAGTACTCTAGAATATGATGAAAATGCTATAAGATATTAATAAATTCATTACTATAAATTCCAGATAAATGGCATCAGGTGACAAAATAACAAACAACGAACACCACCAACAGGCACCTCAGAGAGATGAGTCTACAATAGAACGACTCTTCATTTTATTGCAGAAAGAACAACAAATAAATCAAAGGCATGGAGAGGATTCAGGAGATAAGATGTTAACACGATTTCTAAGATTTAACCCACCTACGTTCAAAGGAGAACTAGATGACCAAAAAGCAAAATCTTGGCTGATGGAGATCGAGAAAATTTTTCGAGTATTAAATTACTTAGAATTACAAAAAGTGAAATACGCTACCTTCCTCTTTGAGGAAGCAGCTCACCATTGGTGGCGAATAATTGAAAGAAAATGGGAAAGAGAAGAAGTTGAAGGAACGTGGGAGGAATTTAGGACTGAATTTTCGAGAAAATACCTCCCTCAAGTGATTAAAGATAGGAGAGAAAAGAAATTTATGAATCTGACTCAAGGAACATTCACTGTAACCAAATATGAGGTCGAATACAATCGGCTAATCCAATATGAAGAGAGGCGAAGGAAAAGATTCATCGAAGGCCTTAGGCCTGAATTAAGGCGATTCTTAATTATTGGTCGTCCTCCAATGATAGTGCAGTAGATATGGCAATGGAATTAGAAGTAGAATTTCCAAAAATCCAAAAAACTAAAGAAAGGAGGAATGAGAAGTGGTCAGAAAATTTTGATCACGGAAGGAAAAAGAAATCAAAAATCCTGCTCGGAATTCAAGCAGTGGCTGACAAGAGTAAAAATTCCTATAATGCCAAAAAGAGAAGTTGCGAATTTTGTGATAGCACCAATCATTCAGAAGATCGGTGCTGGAAAAAGCAAGGAAAGTGCCTTATATGCAGAAACTTCCAGCATGCCGCTAAAGACTGCCCTAGGAAACGAAGAAATAAATCTGTTAATTTTAAAATGCAGAACCGACCCTAGTAAGGTACGATAGAATCTCTGCACCTCTTAGAATAATGATAAGAATCTGGGGACTAGATTCTTTTGAGGGGGAGAGAATGTGAGACCTTGAAAATTCATTTAATTTAATTTTTAAACCCTTGTATTTAATCAATAAACATTTTGAAACATTTTGAGAAAATTCTAATCGGTAATTAATGTTTCGTTGATTCGATATTTTTCTCACAATTAAAAATATTTTATTATTTTCAAAGAATCTATTTTATATTTGAAAGTTATTGAAATTACTATTTTGCCCCAAGAACTCCCATAACTATATATTGGTAGACTCTTAGTTTTAAAAAAATTATTTCATTTTACGGCTACAAATTCTTGGTAAAGGAAAAATTCGTTTTAAAAATTTTTCTTTTGACCAAAACTTACCAAGACCACGCCGTTAACTTCAAAAATAATATTTTAGCCCAAAAGATTTTTGGATTATCAATTTTACCCCTAAGTTTCATAAATTTTAAAATATAGCGCCGTTTTAAATAATTTTTATCACTATTGTCCGAAAGACTTCAAAACGGCAAAATTATTTCGATTTAGCAACCAAAAATAACCTGAAAAAAAAAGAGGAAAATGGTAGAAAAATACGTTGGAACTAAACTTGCCATTTCGGATCAAACAGGGAAAGTTTCTGTCCTAACCCTAAGTTCAAAAATTCATAACTAGACATCCACATGCCCAAAAAATCCACAAAATACACCATTTGAAACCTTGTTAAGTGTAGATAACAATAGGCTCAAGAAATTTTAAAATCCATGAAGGAATCAATCCAAAATATTTTGTGAACCCAAACCTGTCCAGTTGATTTGAGGATTCGGTAGATTCTTGTATCAACTTTAAAAATTTATAACTAAAGTTTTACTCGTCAGATTTCCTATATAAAATCACCTTTGAAAATCTTGTCAAGTCTAGATAGTCGTAGAACTAAATCGTCAATTTTAACTCATCAAATTGTATTTTTAAGATAGCTTGAAAAATTACTGCCGCTCAGAATTTTCTTAAAACTTGAGATGTTTGGTGATTTTCTTAAAACCATCTTTAAAAATCATCCCCTAGACCTCTTAAATCTAATATGATGATCAAATTAGAATTCTTATACCCATATCTGTATTCCTTGACTTCCATATCTCTATTATTTGATCTCGACATCGTTTTATAATTTCTTGAATGAATGTTGGGCCCTAGGGATCTTGGTGGGGACCGGTTGGGCGTTAACGGAGCGTAGACCTAACCTCCGAAATTTTTCTAGTATTTGAGTAGTTTGGAAGAGGGCTTGGAGGTAAGCTTCTGGACAACTACTCCCGGCATGCGGTCGACCGTACCTAAATTATTTACTTGAATTGCTCCCCTCTGAACGGCTATTCGAGGGAGAGACGAGAGACATAAGGGTATAATTGAATGATTGTGGAGTTACAAGGGTGACAGATCCACCAAATACTAGTTCAACCTAATTGATTTTGACATTCATGATATGGTTTGATTTCTTCGAACTCATATTTGTACTAGATTGAATTATTCTCTTTTGATATGAATGTCAATGATTAGCTCGACATCTCCCATTAATTTCTTGAGTCCTATTTCTTGACTTTCCGTTATGATTTTTACTAAGTCTCTCGACTTATTTAAATTTTCTATCATGTGTAGGTGAATAAATTTGAGGAATGATGCGACTATGGACATGAGAGCCTAGATTAGAACGTTTCTACACGTCTAGTTTTGATATACGTATTTTGTTAGTGGAGAAGATTTTGGTATATTAGTAAGAAAGGTATTGTAAGTTTCTGGCATGTACTGTAGCTAGTTATTTCTTTTGGGATGAAAGTTGTAATTTTTGAAAATTTTGAATTTGTAAATTAAGATGGAATTTGGCACTTATGTAAATGAATTACTATGAAAATTTTCAATTGTGGTTTTAGATATTGTATAATTGTGTTTATATTAATTTTAGTATTTAATTTAGTACCCATGATTGTACGTAATGTCCCGGTGACTAGGGCGGAAGTGCACCAGGACCCGGGGCATTACATTTTGGCTCCTTTTCATCAAGCCATTTCAAGCAATTTCCACAAATTTGATTCAATAGCCGTCATTTTGGAATCAAAATCTGCTAACAAAATAAGGATAATGGCCCGATTGTGTAAAGATTTGGAAACTTGGTTCTGAGAACATCCAAGACTTGTATTGTTCAAAATCTTCGAATGTGTTGAGTGTTAAGGTCCTTGTTTTGAGAGCATTGTTTCCGGATTCTAAGTTGTAGTTGAACATGATGTCGTCGTGATTTGTTGTCCTATGAATGTTGGAAGATCTCTCAAACGAATGGTTCCCATTGATGGTGTCCAACCAATCACTATGTCGTGATATCCATTACTCAAGTAGCTCTCATCTCACTACAAGAAAATGCGGCTTTAGAGACGGACAAATCCGTCTCTAAACCGTCGCTAATAAGGTTTAGAGACGGAAAACATTCCATAGCAAAAGGTCGGGTCGCAAAATTTTTGAGACTATTTTCCTTCTCAAAATTTCAGCGTCGGTTTTGAGACGGCTTAGAGACGGAAATTCCGTCTCAAAATGGACGCCCACCTTAAACAAATATAGTCTCTAAAATCAAAACAGCGATGGACATATTCGTCTCTAATCCATCTCTAATTTAGAGACGGAAAAATCGTATCAGATCCGTCTCAAATTGATAAACTTATTTTTTGCTTAGAGACGGATTTTTCGTCTCAAATCCGTCTCTAAATGACTAATCTTTATTTTAATTTTTTATTTTAGAGATGGATTTTCCATCTCAAATCCGTCTCTAAAAGATTAATTTTTATTTTATTTTTTATTTTAGAGACGAATTTTCCGTCTCTAATATTTTTAGTTTTCCTATTTTAGGGACGGGTTTCCGTCTCTAATCCGTCTCCAATTGAGGTATTTTTATTTTTATTTTCTTATCTAACCCGTCTCTAACAACTATGCAATCGAAAAAAAATAAATATTAATTTATCATTTTAACCTGTTTAAAATATGTTAATAATGGAAAAAGAAAGTCATAAAATACCAAAACAAGCAAAATTTATAATGTTGTCATCTAAATATTAAAAGAAATATGTGAAATTCACATATAATTACAAATTATTTGTTTTAAAATCCAACAAAACAATTCAAACTACAAAAGCGGTAACAATATATCCGAGTAGTAGTTTTCATCCTTATAGCCCTTATTCTTGTTCTGTAGTTCTCGTCCTCGAGTTGATTATCGATTGCACGTAGTCTATATCTACCCTGTCCCAGAATCTGTAGCCTCTATAAGCTACATAACTAAACAAAAATATATAGTTATATTGTATATATATACAAGTAAATAACCAAGTTAACATAAGAGCACCATGCACATAATAGTAAATTGAAGTAACACATAACAATAATAATGTCATATCATACCAAATTAATCCGTTTACTAAGGGCCGTTTGATAGTGGTTTTTGGTAATCTAACTCCAATTGACCCGTATGTAAATTAAGGTAGATTGATCAATCCAATTTAGTGTTTGATGCAGGAGATTGTAGTGTTTGATTTTGTACATTAGTATGGATTATTTGTCCAATTTACTAATTTGTCCTTTAATTTGAATTTTATAATATTTTTATTTTCCTTGGTTTAAATACACTTTGCCCCTTAATTATACAACATGTTATATTCACCCTTTTAAATTATTGTAAAATCTAGAATCATTTATTTTATAATCATATTTCATCTCCTATTCATTTTCGTAAATACATAGTTATTAACCATCTATTACAAATGAATTTCGATGATTTTAGATATAGGTGAATAAGTATCTCTTTGTTAACTTATATATATAAAATAAAATGAATAAGGATATATTTCCACAAATGTATAATAATATAATATAGATATAAACAAATGTTATCCACAAAAGTTATTACTGTTATGATTATTCACTTGAGATTTACACAGAAGATTCACCTTGTGTAGGAGAACACCTATAGCGTGCCTAAATTACTTTACCTTGGGTAGAATGTCAGGTTTTATTCTTTTCTTGATAGTGGAACACCAATTGAGGTGGATAGTGGAACACTAATTGAGGTGGTGGAAAGACTATCAGACTCTACCCAGGAAGCTTCAAAATGAGATTTTGTTTTGCTTGTGGAAATAGTAACATTTCTTATTCAATTGTTTTACTGAGCTTGTTACTAGTGTAAAATCAATTTAGCAATATCTGCCTTGCAGGAAGATGACAAGTATGAATAATCAGAACCAACAAAGATCCAAAATTTGGTGAAGAATTACTCACAATTTGTTTTCATTTCCCTTCTACACATGGCAAGAGAAGTCAAGGACCGTTGAGGTTTGACTCTTAGTTTCAAAATAAGACTTGTATTGCCAATCCATACTAGGAGACTTTTAATTAATATTGCAGTTGCTATGGATTTTTAAGCTCTAGGATTCTTTCATTTATAAGTTTGTTTCAATTTTGGTAGGTAGAAGAACAGGAAGAACCAACAGAGGGAGAATAACACAAGGAGGTAATTGTACTTTAGATGCACTTCTTTCACAACTTCTTTTCTAGTTGAAGGTCTCAAGATGAAGCTGACTCTTTCTTGTTTTGCTTTACTATTCCCAGGGAGAGAAGAAGAAGACCAAGAAGCCCGAAGCCAAAAAATATTGGGACTGATATTGTTGGCAAATGACACAAAACCTATATGGGTGAGCCCAAGTTCTTATCCATCTGACATTTTTTTATGACTCATGTTCGGAAACTTATGTATTCTACCAATCTTTATTTTCATTTAACAATGCAGATGCGCAATCCGAAGGAAATTGAAAAGAAATAATATCATGAATTTTACAAGAACACCTTCAATGAGTTTCTGGACCCATTAGCTTATGCCCATTTCACTACAGAGGTACTAATATGTATATCGGTGGCACTAATTTTTTTTATTGTGATAACTTGGTATTTCCCATTCAGTTTTTGTTGTGAACGATGGACAAGCACAAGATGGTTAACAAATGATATGTCAAAATAGTTACAACATAATCTAAACTTTAAAAAAAAAAAACATATATAGAACATGAAAAATCTCAAAGAACACTCCCCTTTTTAACACCATTCGAAGCACACGGAGCACGTTAATAAACCACAACAATCAATGGGAAGGCTCCACCCATTCTCCCAATTCCCATTCTCCATCCTAGTTCACCAATTCCATCTAAGTAATAGTTTCCATAAGCATATGATTGTTTTTCCTTGTACATGCTTACTACATTGGGAATAAAAAACCAAAAAATTATAAACATAAAAATTGGTATCTTACATGTCAATTCTTGCAACCTTTAATCACTGATTTGAGAAGTTGAGATATGCATCTGAAATCTGATGGCTGCCTTGGTCCATGAAAGATAGAAGAGTTGCTCCATGGGCAAGTCACACAATATACAAAATTAGCATACGAGCTACACCCACAACAAATGTGTTTATACAGTAACACACATACACACACGCAATTAGTACATTAAATAAACACATATACCCAATTAACATATTAATTACACACACAACATCACACATACACATACATGCCCGCACTGTGGAACCACACATCACGCATAACACATATAAAAAGTAGCAGAGCTCAAATCACAATTTACATCCATCAAGTTTGGGAAAATGATAAACTAAACCATACCTAACATTTCTTGAAAGCTTTAATGGCTGATACACCAGCTTCGGATTTATCTCTGAAAATTGACCGCTGCCTCTGTGAAAGTCTACCGTGAGATTAATTGGGAGATAAGAGAGGAGCGAGGGTTTTGAGATTTGGGAAGGGTGGGAGAGAGTGAAAATTGAAAGAGGGGACAATGGTTGGGAGAAGATAGAGAGGCGGGTGTTGAAAGGTTTTGAGATTTTGGAGGGATGGGGTGAAGTGAAAAATTGAATTGGGGGGGAAGTGTTGGGGGATGAGAGGGAAGGACGTGTTTATGGGAGAGATGAGGGGAGCCCAAGTTACATAATGTATTACTTATTATGTATATGATATCATAATATTATATTATATAAAAAGGATTATATACATATTGTATACATTATATGTAGTGTATATTAACTATTATAATAATTATAGGCCTTGTTTGATGCTTGCGATTAATAATAAGGGTTTGTTGGCACAAAGAATATCAATGTGGATTCCGTGAGATTGTATAATTTAAAATTGCATATCATATGCAATTTTAGATTGAATTCATAAATTGGTCAAAGTGTTAGTAATAGGTTTAGAGCTTGTTTGGTTTGAAGGATTGCATGGGATCGATCTATAATCCATGCTAATTAAGTGTTTGGTTGACATGTTTAAAGCCCATGAATAATAAATGGCTGGCTTTTAATCCTATTAACTTCTGAATAATGGATCACATGTAAGGGGCTGGATTTGTAATCAAGGGATTACGAATCTGCAGGATTAATAAGTAAAAAGACATAATTGTCTATTAATAAATAAATCAAAATATATAATTTATGTGAAAGCATTAAACTGGGAAAACCCATCCGTGCTCTATTATCAAAGTTAATCAAATTTTAATTTCACTCTTAAAACTAAATTTAATTTATAATTTGATTAATATTTTTAATTAAAATCAGATTAAATCTGTTATTAGTTTATAATTTGATTCGAAGTCAGTTAATTAAAAGTATAAACTAACTAATTAAAAAGTGATTAGTTAATTAAATATAATTAATTTAACTATCTAATTAACCAATCTTTTAATTAACTAATTATATTTATGATAGTAATTAGTTTAAATAATCAACTTAGTTCATTTAAATTATCAAACAAATTATTTAATTGTCAATTATCAAATTAGTTATTAAATTAATTCATCTAAAGTAAATAGTGAATTAATTATCAAACTAGTAATTTGAATGATCAAATCCATCATAAGAAATATAATTATTCTAAATTATCAAATTAGTTTTTAAAATTAATCAAATTAAAATTAGTTTAATTAATTTGGCAAAAATTGAAAGACTAATGTAGTAATAAAAATATCAAGGGAAAAAATTAGTTTGTGTGAAGTAAATATTTAAGTTTCTTCTCCTATTCTCTAATTTTCTCAAATAATTTATGGAGAAATTAATATATATATATATATAGTAAAAAGTGCGGGTTAATTATGGCATATCAATAATTATCACTAGAAATCATCCAAATGACCAAACAATGAATTAAATAATACTTTGGTATATCCTTATTTTAAATCTATGCAACCAAATATATTATGGAATTGGATTGATACATAATTTAGACAAGGAATCATTCACTCTATCAATCATATCTAATCCCATCATACGAAGCAAACGAGCTCCTAATTTATTATTTATAATATAATTTACATATCAAATTCTAAATCTAATTATATATTTTATAAGTTTTGTAATATATAAAAAATAAAATAAAGAATAGGTTGTTGATGAGAAATATATAGAAAGATATGAAGAATAAATTTATAATATATTATAAATTTCAAAATATATAGAAAGATATAGGGTATTAATAAGTAAATTACACAAATAAAAACAATCTACTATAAAAACAAAATTTTAAAAGATATGCATATTTATTTGATCAATGGCATTTTTGTTATTTTTATATTTTATTTTAAACGAAAAAATGGATACAGAAATAATTGGATGGAGATAGTGTCACTATCAAAAATTAAAAGGTTTCAAGAGTGAGAGTTAAAATTAGATAATAGTTCACGATGTGCAATTGCATTTCATCCTTATAATACATACATATATCTCATAATATTTTACTAGATAATCCTTTTAAGAATCTAGTAATTTATATCCTACCATTGAAACCTAACTATCATGAGAGCTTGGAGTTATGAATGTTTTATAACTATTATACATATTTAATTTTATAGCATCACTTAACTTGGTTTTAATATTTATTCAAATTAAGTTTTTCATACAGATAATATGCATACTATAGATTTAGCATGGTAATAAATAAAAAATTAATGTCAAATTAAGTTTTTCGTATAGGTAATACGTACACTATAGATCAAGCACGATAATACATCAAAAATTAATATACATACATATATATATATAAGATTTACACATCTTCTTGTTAAACTAACGGGACGAAAATAGAGACGGTATTTTCTGTCTCTAAACCGTATCTAAAAAATCTATAATTTGAGACGGATTTGAGATGGTTAGACCGTCTCTATAGTTTTAATACGAACTAGAGACAGACATAACCGTCACTAAATATTTAGAGACGGATTTTGAGACGGATTTTACCGTCTCTAATGGATGTAATATATTTTTATACGGTTTTGAGACGGATTTTTGATGGTTTTTTTTTAGACGGATATTCCCTCTCTGTTCCCTCTCTAATCCGTCTCTAATTTGAGACAGAAATTTCAGTCTCTAATTTTCGTCTCTAAAACCGCTTTTTCTTGTAGTCTCTACCAAAGTGTATGTATCAATTAGAATCGAATTAAAACAAGAGATGCAAGGAAAATGTCTTGCAAAGAAAAGAAATCCATCGTTAGACGTGAAAAATTAGCCCTTAACTCTTTCGATATGAAACAAAATTTGATATCATAGTAAGTCCTCTTGCATATTGCTAGGGGCTTCTTTCTCATTTACAATAAGGAAAGACGTATTTTCTATTGATTAACCTTTTTGATGTTGCACAAGATTTCATATCATGGTAAGTTTCACGTTAAAGACTTGGGAAGAGATACATAACTATCGTTTCCACATATAATGCTATATGATAATGTTCAGACCAATCAACAAACATGAAAGACAATCTATCTAGTTATTTCCT
>JACFYI010003299.1:290137-301775 GCA_014898755.1 Handroanthus guayacan | reverse complement strand
TGACAAATTTTTTCACTTTAAACTTTATTTAGGAAAATTTTTCGGGTTGTTACAGGATACATATAGCGTGAGGTTGATGTTTAGAATCTATGGTGGGATGATTAAGGGATTAATTGCAAGAAAGTGGGCTCAGTGGATTGGTGGTGTCACGCTCTAAGCCCAAGGGCTCAAGAGGCGAGATTTGCTTGAAAATCTATCGTGTGTAACCTGAAATTGAGTTATGAACAACTTGCTCAAAAAGGATATTCAATAGTTGCACATAGATTCTTTGGCATAGCTTGTACAGTGGTGATGTTTTTCTTTATTTTTTCACATAGGATACTACAATCACCCCTCCTTCAGAATGCGACGTCCTCATCATAGCGTAACAGAGTTTAGGATCATCTACCAAACATTAGGACTCTAAAGGTAATTCCTATGGGCTCAAGATTTAGCTCCCGTGCATGTAGCACTTTGCCCCGTAGGCTTAAAATATAGCTCTTATTACACTATTTGTTACGCCCCAGGCCTAGGGTTGATGTGGCATTGGAATGGAGGAGCTTGTGACCTTTGACTGGTGGTCGGCTCTGACACCATGTGTTACGCCCCAAGCCTAGGGGCCCAAGATGCGATATTTGTTTGAGAATCTACCATGGACAACCTAAAATTAAGCTGTGAACAACTCGCTCAAAAGGGATATCCGATAGTTGCATATAAATTTTTTGGCATAGCTTATATAGTAGTAATGTTTTCCTTTATTTTTTCATGTGGGATACTACAGGCGGGCGAAGGGTATTTGGATGTATTTTTTGTTAGTTCCAGAATTCGGTTCTTGTCTGGTACAACAGGAATCTGTGATCAGTTAACAACGGTTGGTTGAGACAAGAGCCGAGCTCTCTATCTTTAAGACGAATTAGCCCTGCTCAGGTGCTCATGGTTCACTGGCTATTGTCTCTCAAGATACAACAATCATGTCAAATAATAACAGCACTACAAACCACTTGACTTATCGAACTAAGTCACGTACTGAAGTCTCTCTTTGAGGACTCAAAAGTGTATGAACTATGTTGTATGCCATGATGAATAGATGCAAAATGAAGGTCAAATGAGTCCTAATTATAGGGGCTTTAAGGGCAGCCAAAAAGACACTGCCATGAAGGCCATCAATTATTGCAGCACTGCTTGTGCCCTTTCAATAGCCACAACAGCTGGAAAGACATAATCATTGAAGCTGGAAGGTTAGAATCTGGAGAGCCATCAGCTGGAACGACATTGGTACAAAGTTTCAGACTCTGTTCCAGAACACTCTAGACTATTCCGGTGGAAGAATTAGAGGAGACACTTTATCCAATTGGCCAGGCCCAAGTTCGGTCAAAAAATATAATTATGGACTTAAGGCCCAAACCAAACCAAATCAAAACAAACGAAGCCCAAACCCAAGCCCAGCCCAGCCGGTAAGCAGGATGGGTAGGTGGGCGAGCAGCACGCGCGCATGTGGTTTGGATTGAACCCACTATTCCTTGCCCCTCTAAACACTTGTGGTACTCCCAATGGGTCTAACCCTTACTCTACACTTGAGCAATTTATCTTGATCTACATTCCACTCAAAACTCAACATGGGATAAATGTTCTATTCATTCCAAACTCTTAAGCTTGTCCCCTTTAGTTAACTCTCAAGTAGCTCACTTTGATATTAATTTCTCATTCACCTGAAATTGGTTTCTTCCAACTAAGCACATTGTCGACATCTACCCGCAGCGAAGATTACGACAATCACAAATTTCTTAAAAAATTAATGCTTGAGCTCACTTGATTGTTTGGTCTAAGTAGACCAATTTCCAACAATTCCTCACATGAATGGAAATTAATGCCTGTGAGTATGCACATATTCATGCAAACACAAAAAGAGAGTCCAGACGAAGAGTTATTGCATCAGGATAGGTAGCTTATGGCTTTGAACCTTCCTTAGTGGAGTACTATCGGACTTACTTGGCTAATCAGTAAACATAATGTCTTGAACTGTTCAGTCGTTGGTGTAAGCCAAGATAATAGTACCCATACAATAACCCCCCTTACATTTTTAGTTCTCACAATTATGTCCATTTTGATCATAGACACCATCTTGGATTTATAAGTGTTTATGATGAAGCGGCTCGTCTTCACACTTATATAGGTGATCTTCCATTAAGAGCATCCTGCAATATTCCACTATTCTAGCCTGGGAATCATTAAGAGTGAAAACTCACCCTGGTACCCCTTTTGCAGGCAGCACTTCTCGTCATAGGAATGGGTTGGAATAAACTTTTAAGTGCTCACACAACCTCCATAACTTCGTTGTCTCATTGAGCCAAGTTCTTGGGATCTCCAGTCATCATGTTTGGGTTTTCGCTATGGTGGGTTTTAATTTATGGGTTTTAATCCCATTCCCTTCGATAGGCATTTAATTTTATCTGTGGGTAGATCTTTTGTCAACAGATTCACTGAATTCTCCTTTGACTTCACATAGTCAAGCGAGATTACCCCATTTGAGATTAATTGCCTTATGGGTATTGTGTCCCTGACGAGACTTACCATTGTACATGCTACTTTGAGCTCTTTCGATTGCTACTTGACTATCACGGTAAATTGTGATAGCAGAAACCGGCTTAGGCCAACACAGAATATCCTTTAGGAAGTTACGAGGCCATTCTGCTTCTTCTCCTGCCTTGTCCAATGCTATGAACTCGGACTCCATTGTAAACTGAGCTATGCACGTTTGTTTAGGGAACTTCCAAGATACAGTAGCACCACCTAAGGTAAAAACATACCCACTCGTGGACTTTATGTCTTTCATGTCAGATATACAGTTGGCATCACTGTACCTTTCTAGTACAGCTAAATACGTCGTATAGTCTCATCAAAACTTTCTAATGATTATTGCTTAGGTTGCTTGTAAATCTACTTAATTTATTTGCTGAGCACACAATATTGGGGCGAGTGCAATTTGTTAGAAACATCAAACTGCGTATTATTCTCGAGTATTTCACTTGACATGCGGCTTCACCGGAATTCTTGCTTAGATGTAGAATCAAATCCATGGGCGTTTTCACTGGAGAACTATCATACATGCTAAACTTCTTGAGAATTTTCTTAACGTGATGAGATTGTTTTAGAACCAGTCCCTCAGACGTTCTAACCATCTTAATCCTAGTATGCCATTTGCTACGCCCATATCTTTCATGTCAAAATGCTTCATAAGCATTTTCTTGGTATGCAGAATGATGCCATGACCGCTACCCATTATCAGCATGTCGTCCACATACAGACATACTATTACGAACTCACTTTAAGTGCCTTTAACATAAACACATTTATTGCACTCATTTATATTGAATTCATTTGACAACATTGTTTTGTCAAATTTCTCATGCCACTGCTTCGAAGCTTGTTAAAGTCCGTACAAAGACTTAACAAGTCTGCACACTTTCTTTTCTTGTCTTGGAACAACAAACCTCTCGAGTTGTTTCATATAGATTTTTTCTTCCAACTTACCATTCAAGAAGGCTGTTTTCACATCCATTTGGTGTATTTCAAGATTATACAAAGCTGCTATTGCAACCAGCACCCTGATAGATGTGATTCTTGTCACAGGTGAGTATGTATCAAAGAAGTCAATTCTTTCTTTTTGTTTGAAATCTTTTGCTACCAACCGGGCTTTATATTTGTCAATAGAGTCATCGGCCTTATATTTCCTCCTGAGAATCTACTTACAGCCTAACGATTTATGGCCTGCCGGGTGATCAACTATATCCCAAGTGTAATTCTGCATGATGGACTCTATTTCACTATTAATAGCTTCCTCCCAGAAAGGTGCTTTTGGACTAGACAATACTTTACTGATTGTCCAAGGTTCATTTTCCAACACATAAGTTAGAAAATCCGGCCCAAACGACTTTGCCGTTCTAAACCTCCTGCTCCGTCTAGGTTCCGCACTGGATTGAGAATCACTTGTGGACTCATGAGTTCGTTTACGTGCACTCGCATATTTCCTTTCCTTTCAAGGAAAGATATCCTCAAAGAAAACGGCATTCCTGGATGCAATGATCATACCTTCATTTATATTCGGAATTATTGATTTGTGCATTAAAAACTAGGCCTATCAAAAATATCTGGATGTTCGTCTGTCCGTCCGCATCCGTATTCGAATTTAGCGAATATTATCCATATCCAAAAATATTCAGATATATCCGTATCCATATCCGTTACCTAAAATTCTGGATATGGATATAGTAGTATTCGTATCCGAAATATCCGCATCCAAAAATTATCCGCATTTGTGCAGAATTTTAGATATAATAAATTATATAAATAATATAATTTATAGGTATTAAATTATATATAAAAATAAAATTCAAAAATTATATGCTATACATATTAAAACTTTAGGCTAATTGGAACATTTGAAGAGATTTTACTTTTATATTTTTATTTTTTTGGCATCAATATAACAAATTCAGATATAAAAAGTAACAAAGTCGAATTTCAGATGAATATTGCAATTAATGAGATATAAGAATATCTTGATATTATATTTATATCCTAACTATTAAAGCGGATATCGGATATCTGAATATCCGACCAATATTCGACGGATGCGGATGCAGATATTTATTTTTAGCATCCGATAAAATTCCTATTCGAATATCCGTATTCGGATATTATTTGAATGCGGATATGAATGTACTAATACCCGTATCCAAATATCCAATAGACGCTACTGTTATTTGCATATCCAATAAAAATGCAATTAATAGTCTTGGGTCTTATTCTTACTTGTTTTGACTTTGGTACTTCCACTTTAGCCAAACACCCCCACACTTTGACATATTTGTAGGAAGGTTTGTAACCTTTCCATAACTCATAAGGGGTTTCATTTCTATCTTTATAAGGTATTTGTACAAAATGTAGTTAGCCCAGAGAATTGCTTCTCCCCAGATGTTCTGAGGCAACCCATTGTTAATCAACATAGCATTCACATCTCCTTAAGAGTTTGATTTTTACGTTTAGCAACTCCATTTGATTGAAGTGAATAAGGAGCTGTTGTTTGATGAATAATGCTAGATTCTAGGCAGAATTTTTCAAACGGTGCTCCATATTCTCCACCTCTATCATTGCGAACTGCTTTGATCCGTTTGCTAAGTTGATTCTCAACCTTATTCTTATAGCACTTGAAAGATTCCAGTGCCTCATCTTTATTTCGTAACAAATATACATAGCAAAATCTTGTGCAACTATCGATAAAAGTAATAAAGTACTTTTTCTTACCTCTAGTTTGCACAAGTTTCAAGTCATCGATATCACTATGTATTAGTTTCAGAGGTGCGGTACTTCTTTCCACCGAGTTAAATGGAGCCTTAGCCACTTGGCTTCAACAAAAATTTCACACTTGTGATTTGTGTCCACTTTGATTGGAGGTAACAGTTCCAAGTTTACTAGTCTTTGAAGAGTATTAAAATTAATATGTCTCAATTTGGAATGCCATAAATCGCAACGCTCAGTCAAGTAAACTGAACTAGAGGCTTTATTATTCATTTCAACATTTTCAATTACAGGCATTACATCAAACTTGAACAGCCCATTTTAAACATAGCCTCCATTTACAAACTAGCCGTTCTTAGTGATTACAAGTTTATCAGATTCAAGCTTACAGCCACTTTTCACTAACAAAGAACCTGAAACTAGATTCTTCTGTATGTCTGATACGTGAAGTACATTATTCAGTGTCAGATCCTTGCCCGAGATCAGTTTCAAAATGACTTTGCCTACACCCACAATGTCTGACGTTGTCGAGTTACCCATGTACAGCTTCTTTCTAATGGTAGGAGTGTAAGTGAAAAATATCTACTTGTCGGAATAGATGTGTCGGGTCGCACCGGTGTCAATCCACCACTCTCTTGGACTGTCTACAATACTGGTTTCAAAAACCACCTTCAAGAGATTCAACTCGAACAAATATAGTGGTACGGACTTCTGTTCAGTCATATGGGCCTGGTTCGATTGGTTTTTCTTTGGAAGCTTGCAGCCTTTGGCCTTGTGGTTTGGTTTTCCATAATTATAATAGTTCTCCTGGAACTTCACGGCCTTTTTGCCCTTTTTGTTCTAATCGGAATCCTGTCACTTTCTCTTTTTGCTCGTATTTGAGCTTAGTTCCACCAGGTTAGCCTTAGCTTCCAACATGGTACTGTCTATCTTAATCTCAGACATCTGATTGTTCTCCTCAATCCTTAGTCTGACGATCAAATCCTCAAGTCCTATCTCCTTTCTTTTGTGTTTGAGATAGTTATTTAAGTCCTTCCATGATGGTGGTAGCTTCTCTATCATTGTAGCTACCTGGAAGGATTCACTTGAAACCATGTTTTCAATATGGATCTCATGTAGAATGATTTGTAATTTCTGGACTTGACTCATAACGGACTTCGAATCCACCATCTTATAGTCCAGAAATTTTTCAACTACAAACTTTTTCAAGCCGGCATCCTCGATTCGATATTTCTTATCAAGTGACTCCCACAGCTCTTTAGCTGTCTTAATCGGATTGTAGACGTTATACAGAGAATCGTCCAGTCCATTCAGGATGTAACTCCGGAATAAGAAATCACTATGATTTCAAGCATTGAAAGTTGCCCATTTTTGGGGATCAGTTTGCCCCTCTGGCACAACAGGGGCATCCTCTTTTAAGAACCTCACAAGGCTCAAGGTCATAAGGTAAAACAGCATCTTTTGCTACCGCTTCTTAAAGTCCACCCGTGGAACTTTCTGATTTTTTCCCATGAGCTGGAGTAGGTGCTGGAACTGGCGGAGTGACCGGAACAACAACAGTTGAGGCAGCAGTCTGGTTGGTCGCCATTGATCACATAAATAATTTGTCTTAAAATTGTTAGTTTTGAAATTTGGTTCCGATCTGGTACAACAGGACCTGTGATCAGTTAACAATGGTTGGTCGAGGTAAGAGCCGAACTCTCTGTTTTTAAGACGAATTGGCCCTCTCCAAATTACTCACGGTTCACTGGCTATTGTCTCTCAAGATACAATGATCATGTCAAACGATAGCGGCACTACAAACCACTTGACCTATCAAACTAAGTCACGTACTAAACTCTCTCTTTGAGGACTCAAAAGTGTATGAAATATGTTGTATGCTGTGATGAATCAGATGCAAAATGAAGTGCAAATGAGTCCTAATTATAGGGGCTTTAAGGGTAGCCAGAAAGACACTACCATGAAGGCCATCAATTATTGCAGCACTAATTATGCCCTTTCAATAGCCACAGTAGCTGGAAAGACACAATCATTGAAGTTGGAAGGCCGGAATCTAGAGAGCCATCAGCTGGAATGACACTGGTACAAAGTTCCAGACTTTGTTCTAGAACTCTCTAGGCTATTCTGGTGGAAGAATTGAAGGAGACACACTTTATCCAATTGGCCAGCCCAACCCTTACTCCACACTTGAGCCATTTATCTTGGTCCACATTCCACTCAAAACTCAATGTGGGATAAAATGCTCTATTCATTCCAAACTCTTAAGCTTCTCCCTTTTAGCCAACTCTCAAGTAGCTCACTTTGACATTAATTTCTCATTCCCTCGAAATTAGTTTCTTCCAACCAAACACATTGTTGACGTTTACCCGCGACGTAGATTACGACAATCACAAATTTCTTGAAAAATTAATACCTAAGCTCACTTGATTATTTGGTTAAAGTAGACCGATTTCCAACATTTTTATCTGTCTTTATCATGTGGGGTTGATAAAGTACTATTTGTGGCGATAATGACAAGTGACAACCAAGGGCAATGTACTAATGTTAATGCATTGGGTAAGAGTAAGATTGCTTTGTCATATAGCATTTTTCCTTTCCTTCTTCTTGTTTGGTTTTTTCTTTTTTTTTTTTTTTTTCCTTTCCCTAAACTATGATTTCAATCAATATGAGGAATTTTCAAAAGTGGGAATGCAGGCTCTAATGGGAGATTTTATCATAAATTTTCGACCACAGGACTATTGTATAGTTAGGTTAAACTTCAAGAAATGTTGAAACAATTATCCCATTCTCTTTCTCACAAATGGATTCAAATTGTTTAAGATAGGGAAAATTGCAAATTTAGTCTGCTAACTATGACCTCTTTCAATCCCAGTCCATTTTATTTCCAAGGGTAGCACTTTTGATCCATTTTTTATAAAATTTTGCAAATTTAACAGAATTTTTCACAATTCTTGTCTATTATATTGAGTCCTAACTTTTCAAATTAAGCCTAAGATTGTCCTAATTAGCTGCAATCGGTCTATGAATTTAGGAGTTTTTTGTCACGTGGCAAGGGCTTGCCACATCATTATTTTTCTTAATAAAGAACATAAAAAATGAAAATATAATTACACAAAAATTTATTGTTCCAAAAAAATTTTTACACAAATTTTTTTAAGGAAATTGAAAGAAAACACCTTAGAAATAATATAACAAGATAAAGAAAAAAATAAAAATAAAATATAAGATAAAACAAAACAAAACAAAACAAAAAAAGCCATTCTAAAATGGAAATAAAAGAAATCACTGTGAGAGAAAACAAAATAAAAAATAGAAAATAAAAAATAAAAAGCCCTAACATCCAAATCTCTTCTAAATCTGTACGTAGAACCCCAAAATCCACTAATCTTGCTCCAAATTTTAGTTACCCAAACACTAGATGTGAGAAAATCCAAAATTTCAATAAACTTCAACTTGTATTTTGCTGCGCCCTGTGATGGTAGAGTCACCACTTGATCAATGATCCATTATCCACGAATTGTGGTAATATATATTCCCCTTTGGGTCCGTGAAGCTATCATGAGGCATGCTTTTGATCGATATTTATTATCCACTAGCTACTGTAATGTTTGAAAGTTCTAGTTCGTCTTCACAAAACTTGTCTTTTTTCAAAGAAAGTGACAACTAGAAAACCCACCTAGCAATAGTCTACAATTGGAATCATTTAAAGAATAACATTACGTTGATTTAGACTTTTTGAAGGCCAATTCAGCAGAAAGATTAATAATTTAGAAATACATCCAAATAATCATGATGCAAAGAAGAACGTATATTTAAAGGGTCATTGTCAATGACAATTGGATTAATGTATTTAATTTATTTATTAAACAATAATATATTTTTAAATTTTGTTTATTAATATTTCCACACCTCACTTACTAAAATTCCTGGAAACGTCAACGGCGGGAAGCTAGATTATAGTTGCAAAAGCCTACTCGGAATTTGTGCAATGTGTTAATTTGCAGGTTTTGCTTATGTGGCAACCCGAACTGTTGTCAGTTAGGAAAAAAAGGAATAGAAAAGAGAAAATAACATCACTTTTCTAACAAGTACAACTTCTGATAATATATCAAAACGTAATATTACTAAAAATAATAGCGAATTATTTATGGAAAAATAACATTTTTAACTAATATATGTTAAATTATTATTTTTTAATAACGTTAAACGTAAAAATAATTTACAAATATGATATTCACGGAAGTTTCTTATGAAAGATTATTGGGTTAATAACACTTTTCGTCCTGTATGTTTGCTACTTTTCGATTTTGGTCCTGTAAGTTTTGAATTTTGAATTTTCGTCCTATAACTTTCCAAAAATTCGTATTTTTGGTCCTGTGCCACCGGAATCCCACTTGGCATGCCGGAAATCCCACGTGGCACGCCTGACAGGTGTTTTTTCCGACGGCCACGTGTTTTTTCCGACGTGCCACATAGGATTTCCGGTATGTCAAGTGGGATTCCGGTGGTACATGACCAAAAATGCGAATTTTTGAAAAGTTATAGGACGAAAATTCAAAATTCAAAACTTGCAGGACCAAAACCGAAAAGTGACAAACATACAGGACGAAAAGTGTTATTTTCCCAAAGATTATTTGTTTCTTATGAAAGTTTATTTATGGATAGAGCCGATTGAGGCTCAAGTTCTGTACGCTGCTACAGGACATTTAGCCCTTTCTTTTCGTGTGTCTTATCAACAAAAAAAGAATATTTGTATTTTTTTGAGTTCGTAAATTTTGGACTCTCAATGACAATATTTGATCTCATAATCCCACCTTTCCCATGCCTCTCACATGATAGATATACATTTCGTCTATGTAATGACTATACAATTAGGAAGATGTCATGACTACGTGTAGTAGACTTTGTTTATTCTTTCAATTCTTTTTTACATGTAAATTTTTCATTTGTCACAAAATATATGCTGTAATCAACTTCATTAAACATTTCTAGATCAACCTGATCATTAGAACAACAAATAAATACACAATATAAAATATAAAAATATTAATAAAACTTGTGGCAAAAAATATTTGGGCACAGATATTCGAAACTTGTGCCCTCAATTTTTTTTTGAAAAAATTTGAAACTTGCGCCCTTTGGGGGCACAAGTCTTGAATATCTATGCCCAAAGAGGGCACAAGTTCCCCAAAAATAGCTTACACAATTTTCTTTTTCATTTTTACTAACAAATTGTAACGTTTACCTCAATTTCAGGAGGATTTTGCTCCAAATCTGATGCACTTATGTTGTCTTGAAATTAGCAACAATTTCAAAGAATCATTAAATTTTTCATTAGAACTTGATGAAAATTTAAAAATAATGAGTTCTTGGGGTAACCGTGTGGGTGTTTATATGATAAGTATTCAACCTCTCTGCTTTAGTAAAATTTATTCTGTATTTGGCAATCTCTTTGTAAAAATGCATTATCTATTAAAAGACTCTTATGTTTAAATATACATATATCTTCTCAAGAAACAATCCATTTTACAGAATATATCCAAACAAGATCATCTTGCATCAAGAGATTTGAATAAAACGAAGAGGGTGTTTGATATTGCTTTTGATGCCAGCTTTTGGCTTCTACCGACTGAAAAGTGACTTTGAAATGTTTGATAAGATAACTTTTACTTTTGAATTTTAACTTCTACTTTTTTATTAAAAGAGCTTTATAAAAATAATTTATTATCCCGATTTTATAATTTAGAATTTAAGAATATAATTTAAAAAATTGAAAATGACCCTTTTGGCAAACACCACTATTAACTTTTTAGTATTTTTTAGCTTTCAATTAAAATATTAACAACTTTTATTACTCATTTTTACAACTAATTTCTCAATTTTTCTACATGAAAATCATTTTTTTCTATACCAAATGCAATGCCAAACACCCTCAAAATGTGTATATATATGTATTATATCTCAGCAGTCCAAAGTCCCAAGAACGACAACGAGCTCCAACTCTGTCCATTTTTTTTTTCCCCCTTAATTACTATTATACCATAGTTCTCTATTTTACTATTATACAAATGCATGAGTCAGTTGACGAGTGGCTTACATAAAATGAAATAAAAGATTGCAAATAAAAATTGTTTATTTTATTTGTCTAGATCAAATCCAATAATTGCATGCTTTTCTTAATTTCTTCAGAGTTGCCGTGTGACATGTAATGATGTGATGTTGAGTCATGAACTACTTCTATACATATTTTTTCAATAAAATAAAGGTTTAATTACATTTAATTACCCTTTAAAATTGGAAAATTATCAAGTACTACCCTCATAATTTGAAAATTATAATTTTTTTTTTTTTTTTTTTTTTT
>JACFYI010003299.1:257544-272828 GCA_014898755.1 Handroanthus guayacan | reverse complement strand
TGGCAACCAACCAGACTGCTGCCTCAACTGCTGTTGTTCCAGTCACTCCGCCAGTTCCAGCGCCTACTCCAGCTCATAAGGAAAAATCAGAAAAGTTCCATGGGTGGACTTTAAGAAGTGGTAGCAAAAGATGTTGTTTTACCTTACGACCTTGAGCCTTGTGAGATTCTTAAAAGAGGCATGTTGTGCCTGAGGGGGAAACTGATTCCCAGAAACGGGCAGCTTTCGATGCTTGAAATCAGAGTGATTTCTTGTTTCGAAATTACATCCTGAATGGACTGGACGATTCTCTGTATAACGTTTACAATCCGATTAAGACAGCTAAAGAGCTATGGGAGTCACTTGATAAGAAATATTAACTCGAGGATGCCGACTTGAAAAAGTTTGTAGTTGGAAAATTTTTGGACTATAAGATAGTGGATTCGAAGTCCGTTATGAGTCAAGTCCAGAAATTGCAAATCATTCTGCATGAGATCCATGCTGTAAGTATGGTTTTAAGTAAATCCTTCCAGGTAGCTGCAATGATCGAGAAGCTACCACCATCATGGAAGGACTTAAAGAACTATCTCAAACACAAAAGAAAGGAGATAAGACTTGAGGATTTGATTGTCAGACTAAGGATTGAGGAGGACAATCAGATGTCTGAGATTAAGATAGGCAATACCAGGTTGGAAGCTAAGGCTAACCTGGTGGAACTAAGCTCAAATACAAGCAAAAAGAGAGAGCGTCAAGGTTCCGATCAAAACAAAAAGGGCAAGAAGGCCGTGAAGTTCCAGAAAAACTATTATAATTATGGAAAACCAAACCACAAGGCCAAAGGCTGCAAGCTTTCAAAGAAAAACCAATCGAACCAGGCCCATATGACTAAACAGAAGTCCGTACCACTATATTTGTTCCAGTTGAATCTCTCGACGGTGGTTTTTGAAACCAACATCGTAGACAGTCCGAGAGAGTGGTAGATTGACATCGGTGCGACCCGACACGTCTGTTCCGACAAGTCGATATTTTTCACTTATGCTCCTACCACTAGAAGGAAGCTGTACATGGGTAACTCGGCAACGTCTGACATTGTCGGTGTAGGCAAAGTCATTTTGAAACTGACCTCGGGCAAAGAGCTGACACTGAATGATGTACTTCACGTATCAGACATACGGAAGAATCTAGTTTCAGGTTCTTTGTTAGTGAAAAGTGGCTGTAAGCTTGAATTTGAATCTGATAAACTTGTAATCACTAAGAACGGCCAGTTTGTAGGTAGAGGCTATATTTAAATTGGGTTGTTCAAGTTTGATGTAATGCTTGTGATCGAAAATGTTGAAATGAATAATAAAGCCTCTAGTTTAGTTTACTTGATTGAGCATTGCGATTTATGGCATTCCAGATTTTAATACTCTTCAAAGACTAGTAAACTTGGAACTGTTGCTGCCAATCAAAGTGGACACAAATTACAAGTGTGAAATTTTTGTTGAAACCAAGATAGCTAAGGCTCCGTTTAACTCGGTGGAAAAAAGTACCGTATCTCTAAAACTGATACACAGTGATATCGATGACTTAAAACTTGTGCAAACCAGAGGTAAGAAAAAGTACTTTATTACTTTTATCGATAATTGCACAAGATTTTGCTACGTATATCTGTTAAGAAACAAAGATGAGCCGTTGGAATCTTTCAAGTGCTATAAGAATGAGGTTGAAAATCAACTTAGCAAACAGATCAAAGCAGTTCGTAATGATAGAGGTGGAGAATATGGAGCACCATTTGAAGAATTCTGCCTAGAATTTTACATTATTCATTAAACAATGGCTCCTTATTCACTTCAATCAAATGGAGTTGCTGAATGTAAAAATCAAACTCATAAGGAGATGATGAATGATATGTTGATTAATAGTGGGTTGCCTCAGAACATGTGAAGGGAAGCAATTCTCTGGGCTAACCACATTTTGAACAAATACCTTATAAAGATATAAATGAAACCCCTTATGAGTTATGGAAAGGTTATAAACCTTCCTACGAATATGCCAAAGTGTGGGGGTATTTGGCTAAAGTAGAAGTACCAAAGTCGAAACAAGTAAGAATAGGACCCAAGACTGTTAATTGCATTTTTATTGGATATGCAAATAACAATAGCGTCTATCGATTTTTAGTAGGCCTGTCAATTTGAATATTTGAATGCGGATATTAGTACATCCATATCCACATCCAAATAATATCCGAATGCGGATATTTGAATATGAATTTTAACGGATGCTAAAAATGAATATCCGCATCTGCATCCGTCGAATATCGGTCAGATATTCGGATATTCGATATTCGCTTTAATAGTTAAGATATAAATATCATATCAGGATATTCTTATATCTCATTAATTACAATCTTCATCTGAAATTCAACTTTGTTATTTTATATATCTGAATTTGTTATATCAATATCAAAAAAATTAAAATATAAAAGTAAAATCTCTTCAAATGTTCCAGTTAGCCTAAATTTTTAATATGTATAGCGTATAATTTTTGAATTTTTTTTTTATATATAATTTAATACCTATAAATTATATTATTTATATAATTTATTATATCTAAAATTTTGCACAAATGTGGATAATTTTCGGATG
The DNA here is from genome assembly GCA_014898755.1 of Handroanthus guayacan. Taxonomy (NCBI): domain Eukaryota; kingdom Viridiplantae; phylum Streptophyta; class Magnoliopsida; order Lamiales; family Bignoniaceae; genus Handroanthus; species Handroanthus guayacan. Next base: position 270,222 of record JACFYI010003299.1, on the reverse strand, counting down.
CAGATATTTCGGATACAGATACTACTATATTTATATTCGAAATTTTAGGTAATGGATACAGATACGGATATATCCAAATTTTTTTTAATATAGATAATATTCGCTAATTTCGAATACGGATGCGAACGGACAGACGGACATTTGGATATTTTTGACAGGCCTAGTTTTTAGTGCACAAATCAGCAATTCTGAATATAAATGAAGGGATGATCATTGCATCCAGGAATGCCGTTTTCTTTGAGGATATCTTTCCTTTTAAGGAAAGAAAATATGCGAGTTCACGTAAATGAACTCATGAGTCCACAAATGGTTCTCAATCCAGTGCGGAACCTAGATGAGGCAAGAGGTTTAGAACGGCAAAGTCGTTTGGGCCAGATTTTCTAACTTACGTGTTGAAAAATGAACCTTGGACAATCAGTGAAGCATTGGCCAGTCCAAAAGCACCTTTCTGGGAGAAAGCTATCAACAGTGAAATAGAGTCCATCATGCAGAATCAAACTTGGAAGATAGTTGATCACCCGACAGGCAATAAACCGTTAGGTTGTAAGTAGATTCTTAGGAGGAAATATAAGGCCGATGACTCTATTGACAAATATAAAACTAGGTTGATAGCAAAAGATTTCAAACAAAAAAAAAAAAAGAATTGACTTCTTTGATACATACTCACCTGTGACAAGAATCACATCTATCAAGGTGCTGGTTGCAATAGCAGCTTTGTATAATCTTAAAATACACCAAATGGATGTGAAAACAGCCTTCTTGAATGGTGAGTTGGAAGAAAAAATCTATATGAAAACCCAAGGGGTTTGTTGTTCCAGGGCCAGAAAAGAAAGTGTGAAGACTTGTTAAATCTTTGTACGGACTTAAACAAGCTCCGAAGCAGTGGCATGAGAAATTTGACAGAACAATGTTGTCAAATGACTTCAATATAAATGAGTGCGATAAATTTGTTTATGTTAAGGGCACTCAAAGTGAGTTTGCAATAGTATGTCTGTATGTGGATGACATGCTAATAATGGGTAGCAGTCGTGGCATCATTCTGGCTACCAAGAAAATGCTTACAAAGTATTTTGACATGAAAGACATGGGCTTAGCAAATGTCATACTGAGGATTAAGATTGTTAGAACGTCTGAGGGACTAGTTCTAACACAATCTCATCACATTGAGAAAATTCTCAAGAAGTTTAGCATGTATTATAGTTCTCCAGTGAAAATGCTCATGGATTTGAGTCTACATCTAAGCAAGAATTCCAGTGAAGCCGCATGTCAAGTGGAATACTTGAGAATAATAAGCAGTTTGATATTTCTAACAAATTGCACTCGTCCTGATATTGCGTGCTCAGCAAATAAATTAAGTAGATTTACAAGCAACCTAAGCGATAATCACTAGAAAGCTTTGATGAGAGTACTTAAGTTTCTTAAGTACACATTAAATTACGGGTTACACTATATGAGGTATCCAGCTGTACTAGAAAGGTACAGTGATGCCAACTGGATATCTGACACGAAAGACACAAAGTCCATGAGTGGGTATGTTTTTACCTTAGGTAGAGCTACTGTATCTTGGAAGTCCTCTAAACAAACGTGCATAGCTCAGTCTACAATAGAGTCTGAGTTCATAGCATTGGACAAGGAAGGAGAAGAAGCAGAATGGCCTCGTAACTTCCTAAAGGATATTCTGTGTTGGCCTAAGCCAATTTCTGCTATCACAATTTACTGTGATAGTCAAAGCAATTGGAAGAGCTCAAAGTAGCATGTACAATGGTAAGTCTCGTTATATAAGACGGGAACACAATACCCATAAGGCAATTAATCTCAAATGGGGTAATCTCGCTTGACTATGTGAAGTCAAAGGAGAATTTAGTGAATCTGTTGACAAAAGACCTACCCACAGATCAAATAAAATGCTTGTTGAGGGGAATGGGATTAAAACCCATAAATTAAAAACCACCATAGCGGAAACCCAAACATGATGACTGGAGATCCCAAGAACTTGGCTCAATGAGACAACGAAGTTATGGAGGTTGTGTGAGCACTTAGCAGTTTACTCCAACCTATTCTTATGACGAGAAGTGCTGCCTGTAAAAGGTATACCAGGGTGAGTTTCGACTCTTAATGATTTTCAAGCTAGAACAGCAGAATATTGCAGGATGCTCTTAATGGAAGATCACCTATATAAGTGTGAAGACGGGCCGCTTTATCGTAAACTCTTATAAATCCAAGATGGTGTCCATGGCCAAAATGGACACAACTGTGAGAACTAAAAACGTAAGGAGGGTTATTGTGTGGGTACTATTATCTTGGCTTACACCAATGGCTGAACAGTTCAAGACATCACGTTCACTGATTAGCCAAGTAAATCCGATAGTACTTCACTAAGAAAGGTTCAAAGCCATAACCTACCTATCCTGATGCAATAACTCTTCGTCTGGACTCTCTTTTTGTGTCTGCATGAACATATGCATACTCACATGCATTAATTTCCATTCATGTGGGGGATTGTTGGAAATTGGTCTACTTTGACCAAATAATCAAATGAGCTTAGGCATTAATTTTTCAAGAAATATGTGATTGTCATAATCTTTGCTGTGGGTAAATGTCGACAATATGTTTGGTTGGAAGAAACCAATTTCGAGTGAATGAGAAATTAATATCAAAGTGAGCTACTTAAGAGTTGACTAAAGGAGACAAGCTTAAGAGTTTGGTAGGAATAGAGTATTTATCCCACATTAAGTTTTGAGTGGAATGTGGATCAAGATAAATGGCTCAAGTGTAGAGTAAGGGTTGGACCCCTCGAGGGTACCACAAGTGTTTGGAGGGGCAAGGAATAGAAGGTTCAATCCAAACCACGTGCATGTGCGCTGCCCACCTGCCTGTCCAGCCGGCCGGCTGGGTTGGGCTGGGCTTGGGCTTAGGCTTAGGCTAGGTTTGGTTTGGTTTGGGCCTTAAGTCCATAATTATATTTTTTGACCGAACTTGGGCCTGGCTAATTGGATAAAGTGTCTCCTCCAATTCTTCCGCCGGAATAGTCTAGAGCGTTCTGAACAAAGTCTGAAACTTTGTACCAATGTCGTTCCAGCTGATGGCTCTCCAGATTCTAGCCTTCCAGCTTCAATGATTATGTCTTTCCAGTTGTTGTCGCTGTTGAAAGAGCGTAAGTAGTGCTGCAATAATTGATGGCCTTCATGGCAGTGTCTTTCTGGCTGCCCTTAAAGCCACTATAATTAGGACTCATTTGCACTTCATTTTGCATCTGATTCGTCACAGCATACAATTCATACACTTTTGAGTCCTCAAAGAGAAACTTTAGTACATGACTTAGTTCGATAGGTTAAGTAGTTTGTAGTGCTGCTATCGTTTGACGTGATTGTTGTATCTTAGGAAACAATAGCCAGTGAACCGTGAGCACTTGGGCGAGGCTAATTCGTCTTAAAGACAGAGAGTTTGGCTCTTGCCTTGACCAATCATTGTTAACTGATCATAGATTCCTGCTATACCAGACAGGAACTGAATTCCAAAATTAAAAAAAAAAATACATCCAAATACCCTTTGCCCACCTGTAGTATCCCACATAGAAAAATAAAGAAAAATAAAGAAAAATATCACTACTATATAAGCTATGCCAAAAAATTATATGCAACTATCGAATATCCCTTTTGAGTGAGTTGTTCATAGCTCAATTTCAGGTTGCTTACGATAGATTCTCAAATAAATATCGCATCTTGGGCCCCTCGGCCTAGGGCGTAACAAATGGTGTCAGAGCCCACCACCAGTCAAAGGTAACTAAGTGTTATACAGGGCAAAGTGCTACACGTATAAGAGCTACTGCGGGGCAAAGTGCTACATACGCGGGAGCCATATCTTGAGCCCGTAGGAATCACCTTTAGAGTCTTAATGTCTGGTAGACGATCCTAAACTCTGTCAGAATGCGACGAGGACGTCGCATTCTGAAGGAGAGGTGATTGTAGTATTCCATGTGGAAAAATAAAGAAAAACATCACCACTGTACAAGCTATGCCAAATAATCTATGTGTAACCATTGGATATTCATTTTGAGCAAGTTGTTCATAACATAATTTCAGATTGCGCACGATAAATTCTCAAGCAAATCTCGCGTCTTGAGCCCTTGGGCTTGGAGCATGACACCACCAATCCACTGAGCCCACTTTATTGCAATTAATCCCTTAATCATCCCACCATAGTTTCTAAACATCAACCTCACGCTATATTTATCCCACTTCCAGCCCAAGGCCACATCAACCCTATGCTCAAACTTGCCAAGCTCATCCATTCCAGGAGCTTTTACGTAACTTTCGTTCACACATAATTTAACTACCAGAAGTTGATCAAATCCAAGGGTCAGCCCTCCTTTGAGGGTGTTGAGAATTTCCAGTTTGAGACAGTTGCAGATGGGCTGCCTTCAGACAACCCACGAGGTATTCTTTATCTTCTTTCCTTGGTCTTTTTTTTCCGGCACACTGTCTGAATTCATTCAGAGAACTCACTGGAAAGCTTAGGTCTTTGCCTGGTTTGCCTCCAATTTCTTGCATAATTTCTGATATTGTAATGAGCTTCACCTTGAAGGTTGCCTGAGAATTCAACATTCCGAAGGTTTTGTTATGTACGGCGAGTGCTTGTGGCACGCTGGGATACCTTAGTTTGAGAAGCCTATTTAGCCATTGAAAAGTATCTTTCATGATTTATAATTTATTGGAAATTACATCTGCACTCCTTGAGGTTTATTATAATGACCAAAATATTTTGAGGTTTGAATAATAATTATTATACCCACTACTTTATAGTTTTGCTAATGCATATTTACATTTATATTACAATTATATCCACTCCTAAACGTATGCATATATTCCAATTACACTCCCTAAAAGTATGATATATTACAGTTAAAACCTCTTATGTAAGGAGTCCACATGGAATGTTTAGAATTTTTAGGGGATATAATGGTACTTATTCAAACTTTAGGGGCATATAATAATAATTATCGAGGCTTTATGGAGTGTTTAGATAATTATACTACACCTCAGTGGTATTGAGATCATTATCCCTAATTTATTTTTATTTCTGTGGCAATCTTGTCCTATATGATAAAGGTTGCGAGTTTTAAAATAATATATTAATTTTTTTTCCTTTTATTCCATTCTTTGAAATCTCTTTTAAGACTAAATTAAATCCTACCATGAATAATGATGAAGAAAGAAAGAAAGGACAATTTTCGTTTTTTTGTTGTTCGTTTTTCACTTTTGATTCTATATGTTTCTGATTTCAAATTTTTAGTCCTGTAATTTATTCTAACTTTACGAAAAAAAATATCCCTTTCCGCCAGAGATTCAAATTTTGGCACCAAAATTCTTTTTGGCTTGTTGGGAGTGTCATCTGGTGAGTTGGCAACTAGAGTCAAATAAAATGAACCTTTTATTTATTTTTTTTTTTTTTGTTCTTTAAGTTTTCCATTTTGGCATTTTTAGTCTTATAATGATTACTTGAAATGCCAAAATAGAAAACTTAAATTATAAAAAATGTTATCTTCTTCGACTCAGGTTTCCAACTCTAGAACACACACTCCTGATAAGCCACGTAGAATTTTAGCCCCACTTTTGTCATCTCTGGCAAGAAACAGGCATTTGTTTTTTGCAAAATTAGAGTAACTTATAAGACTAAAATTTAAAACGTGGAACATGCAGGACAAAAAGTAGAAAATGGACAACATAAAGGACGAAAAGTGCCTTTTTCTCGACAAGGAAATAACTAGATAGATTGTCTTTCATGTTTGTTGATTGGTCTGAACATTATCATATAGCATTATATGTGGAAACGATAGTTATGTATCTCTTCCCAAGTCTTTAACGTGAAACTTACCATGATATGAAATCTTGTGCAACATCAAAAAGGTTAATCAATAGAAAATACGTCTTTCCTTATTGTAAATGAGAAAGAAGCCCCTAGCAATATGCAAGAGGACTTACTATGATATCAAATTTTGTTTCATATCGAAAGAGTTAAGGGCTAATTTTTCACGTCTAACGATGGATTTCTTTTCTTTGCAAGACCTTTTCCTTGCGTCTCTTGTTTTAATTCAATTCTAATTGATATATACACTTTGGTAGATGAGAGCTACTTGAGTAATGGATGTCACGACATAGCGATTGTTTGGACACCATCAATGGGAACCATTCGTTTGAGAGATCTTCCAACATTCATAGGACAACAAATTGCGACGACATCATGTTCAACTACAACTTAGAATCCGGAAACAATGCTCTCAAAACAGGGACCTTAATACTCAACACATTCGAAGATTTCGAACAAGAGAAGTCCTGGATGTTCTTAGAACCAATTTTCCAAATCTTTACACGATCGGGCCATTATCCTTATTTTGTTAGCAGATTCTGATTCTAAAATGACAGCTATTGATTCAAATTTGTGGAAACAAGACGATAAATGCTTGAAATGGCTTGATGAAAAGGAGCCAAAATCAGTTGTGTATGTGAACTATGGAAGTTTAGTTATAATGACACCCAAACGATTGAGTGAATTTGCATGGGGATTGACTAATAGCAAGTACCCATTCTTGTGGGTGATAAGGCTTGATCTTGTTAATGGTGGCAATGGTTATGTCAAAAGATTTCTTGAATGAGATTAAGTATAGAGGCCTGATATTGGATTGGTGCCCACAAGAAAAAGTTACTTAGCCATCATTCGGTTGGAGTATTCTTGATGCACTGCAGGTGGAATTCGACACTGGAAAGCATTTCAAAAGGAGTGCCGATGATTTGCTGGTCGTTTTACGTGGAGCAACAAATGAATTGTTTGTACATAAATGGGGGATTGGAATGGAGATTGATACAAATGTTGGAAGAGAGGAAGTTGAAGGGCTTTTGAGGGAGTTGGGGGGAAAAGGGTGTAGAAATGAGGGAAAAGGTTACGGAATGGAAGAAGAAAGCTGAGAAAGCTACACAACCTGGTAGATCATGTTATGTTGGTTTTGATATGTCAGTGGAAAGACTTAAAAGGGGTACTTGAAGATTTCTTCAAGGATTGCATCCATTGTTGTATTATGTAACTTGTGATTTGAATCAATGGTCCAAGTCTTGGTAGGAGAGAAGAATAGATCAAATGACGTTCTTTTCCTTGTTTGTTTTTAGGATGAAATGGGAAGTGGTTATAAAATTTAGGGATAACTAGCTTTAACAGTTGCTGAAATTTACGGAAACGCTTTCCATGATTTTGGAAATTACAATAAACCCATCATGTTAATTTAACTGATGAAAAATTTAACAAAGCATATATAATATTATAAATAAATCCCCTGAACATTAGGTCCACTTATAATGTTTTAGTTAATATGTTAGATTTTGAGGAACTGTAATTGTAATGCTGCAAAAACTTCATTCAATTTTTTTTGTTTTGTTTTTGTTTTTATTTATTTATTTATTTTTATTTTTATTTTTATTTTTTGTGGTAAGTTAAACCAACGATAGTGGTGTTATCGTAATTTCACAAAGCACAAGGAGTGTTTCTATAATTAAAATTAGAGGGTGTTTAGGAAATTATCCATATATATTATTGTAAAAATAAAGTCATACAAGCTAGTCCTTACACTAAATATTGAATATTCAAATTTATCATTGTGACGCATTTAATAAAAGGAAAAATTGTATTGACCTCCTCTAAACTATGGATTGTTGGCAATCACCTTCTTTCAGGTTTGGCTTTTTTACATCAACTTTCCCTCCATCCATTCTTCCATTAGTTTTCATTTATAAAGACTAAAATGCCTGTTTGTTTGGAAAAAAAAAAATATTTGTTTCCTTACTAATGACAAATTGTTATTGGTTTTATTTTTTACAATAACAAAAAAATTATTTGTAGTTATAAAGGCCTCAAAAATATAAAAACAAAAAATATATATACAGATACGTGATTATATAAAAATAGAAGTTTGATATTTCTTATAATCTAATAATTCAAAATTTTTCTTAAATTCAATTTTAATACTAAATTAAAATTTTTACTTTTTAAAACATATATAAATCTCATTATAAATCAATTGGATTTATTTAGGAGTCTAAATTCAATTGTGTAGAAAATCAGTAAAAAATGAAACTACTAAATCTAAAGCAACATATTTTATCATAAGGTTTATTATTTTATTTTATACTATAAAGTAGAGGTGGATGCAATTCTCACACAACCTTGTAATTATAGTGTCATTTTTCTACTTATTTGAGTTAGACTCCTAAATAAATCCAACTGCATTATAATGGGATTTATATATGTTTCAAAAATTAATAATTTTAATTTAGTACTAAAATTTAATTTAAGAAAAAAATTTGAATTATTAGATTATAAGAAATATCAAATTTCTGTTTTTATATAATATATATCTAATTTTGTGTATATATTTTTCATTTTTACATTTCTTAGACTTATATAACTACAAATAATTGCGTTTTTGTTATTATAGAAAATAAAACCAATAGTTATTTGTCATTAGGAAGGGAACAAATAATTTTTTTTTAGACAAAAGGACATTTTAGTCTTTTCAAATACTATTTGAAAAAATGGATGGAAGAGAAGTTGATGCAAAAAAGCCAAACTTAAGGAGAAGTGGTTGCCAATAGTTCATAATTCAGGGAAAGTCAATGCAATTCTCTTTTTAATAAAATAAGGTTAATGACATACAAAGTAGTTCTCTCAGCAGATTTTGAAAGGTCAAATTTACCCTTTTTAATTATCCATTAACACATTCGATGAAATTAAATTAATACTATATTTATCAAAAATAAATTGGAGAAGACTTTTAATGGAAGAGCCAACTTCATCTGAAGGGCTAGAATTCTGCGCACTATTTGAAGTTTAAGAACTTTGGGTATTTCATGAAGGCTACCAACTTGGAGGTATTTATTTCATCTCATGAACTTTATTAATTTATTGCACGTTGTAAATGGTTGTTAGTACAATGCTATTTTTCGTGTTAATACTTAGGGCTCAAAACGTTAAGTATTTGTAAATCTGTGCGATAACGACTAGTTATTTTTAGAAGGAACTTACAACGTGAAGCTTAATTGGATATAATTTATGAAATATATTTTAGTTTACACATTTTTTATTTGGGAAAATAACACTTTTCATCCTTTATATTTGCCACTTTTCGATTTTGGTCCTATAAGTTTTGAATTTTGAATTTTAGTCCTATAACTTTTAAAAAATTTGAATATTTGATCATGTGCCACCGAAATCACTATTTCTGACACAAAAATCCCACGTGGCACATGTGTCTTTTGCGGACATGTGTTTTTTCCGGCGGACACCTGTTTTTTCCCACGTGTCACGTGGGATTTTTATACCGGAAATAGCAATTCCGGTGGCGCAGTACCAAATATGTGAATTTTTTAAAAGTTATAGGACTAAAATTCAAAATTCAAAACTTATAGGACCAAAATCGAAAAGTGACAAACATAAATGACTAAAAGTGTTATTTTTCCTTTTTTATTTTATTTAGCTTTCTATTTTTCACAAGATTGATTGCACTTAAAATTACTCTATGTTAGAAAGGCCAGCGCCATACCACTTGAAGGTCAATATTAAATTCAAATCGAGCGACCATCCTAATTTTTTATTTTTTGGCGCTATATAATCTCCGTCACCCAAAACAATGATATTTTAATAATATTTTTCAAAAAGATTTGGAATTAAACTCAAAAAAAAAAAGGAAAAAGAAAAAATGATTTGGAGTTAGACAAAATCATGTTTTGCTGTTTTACGCTGTTTCCGATGAGAGAATCAATTGAAAACTTGCCGTCCTATGTTATCTACCAAAGTGAACTGGGCCTAAGAAATTTAGGATACAAATGAGTCAAGTTTATTCACAAGTGTTGTCAGTTGAGCTTAAGCTAGCAAAACTTAGGTTTGAAAAAGCTTGAGCTCCAATCAAGTGAAATCGAAATCGAGTCTGCCCTCAAGCCAATTCCGGGCCATTTTTAATCAGACTTATAGCTAGCAAACTGAATCTCAAGCCTGTGTCTTTTCATAAATTTTTTATATTATTAAGTTATATATTACTAATATCAATATATATGGATATGAATGTATTATATATTATAAAATATAATATGAGCTTGTGTGTGGGCCTTGTTATTCTACTAATAGTAATCTTATTCAATTTTCTAATATATAGTAATTTTGTTAGATGATTTTTCTTAATATTGTTATCCTATAATGATATTGATTAGATGTATTGATGTATTAATTGTCTCTCCTCAAAAAAAAAAAAAAAAAAAGTCCAACTCATTGTTTTTCTGTAATATTAATAGAGAAAATGAGGGGCTCAAAATATGGAATAAAAATCAGGGGTTAGAGCTCAATTTGTTGAATCAGTTTTAGCCGTTTGATCAAAATAATCTTATTATTTTTATATATAAGTTTAAATAAAATTAAAATTTTGCCATTCCTAGAATTACAAAGTTACACCTTAAAAATAGGATCTCGACATAATATCAGATTGATAAATATCCTAGTCTTTTATGCAACATAGTACTGGAAACAGAGTTGGCAATAGCATCAATCAAAATTTAAATTGACAAAATCTAAAAGATACAGTCCCACAATGAGCTTAGCCTTGCCAATCGTTTTTCTGCTCATGGCATCCTGAATACCACAACAAGAATTGGAGAAAGTAACCAAGAAATTATGGGTGAATTGCATATTATCTCATGTATTATTTAAAAATAGCACAAAGACTCCTGTGAAATTTTAAATAGCAACTAAACTCCCTCTGATTTTTTCAACATTGCATACGTGCCTTATCGAACCACAAAGTGTAGAGGTTGGCATAATGTCAAAAAGGCCCCTCATTTTATGAATTTGACTTTTGTTGAATTTCTCAACATATTTTCCAAAAAATCACATCTTCCAATCTCATGATCGTACGACAAACCCCAACATTCGAAAATTTGAAATAGTCACTCACACATCACTTTTTTTAAGATTACTTTGTATGAATTTGAAGTGGGTTTTTAACTTTGTTAAAGTGGGTAACAAGGTTTCAGATTTGTTTGGACATCTTAGATGAAGTTTAGAGGGCATTTTGGTCAATATAGAGGCATAATTTCAATCACACCTTCATCTCCTGCGAGTTACAAGCACGTACAGCTTTTGCCTTTAGAATGCAACATTGAAAAAATTAGAGAGGGTTTAGTTGCTATTTAATATTTCACAGTGTTTTTTATGCTAATTTTGAATAGCATAGGTGGATAATATGCAATTCACTCAAGAAATTATTGTTTTGGAGTAAAGCACTGTTAGGTAAGATATTATAATGGAATTCAAAACAAATAAAACATTATTCAAGCTTAAGTTAAGAGGAAGAGATATCACCAACTGTATCAACAAAAGTGTCATGTGATTAGGAAGGGTCAATGTAGACTTAAGTACAAAATGAAGCGAAGAAAATTGTTTCCCAGAGCAGCATGCATGAATGGATGCGCCTAAATTAATAACCCACAGGTTGGGAGAAAGGGATATGCAATGATTGGAGGACACACATGTACCTGCAGTGGGATTGTCCTGTCCATTACTAGATTTGTTATCAACTTTAGAAGACGAATTCAATGTGAAGAGAATATAGATGACAATTGAGTACAATGATCTTGAGATGGGGACTTACAGAAGTCATTGGATTGTGATGATTCTTTCAGAGTGATGTCAGCAACCATATTTGCGATAGATGATTTGGAAGATGAGGGCGTTGATAATCAGGGGAAAACCATGAATCTTGTAGCACTTGTCGACAATATGCCCAGCCATCTTGCGATGAGTGCAAAATGGATGATGTTTGCGCTGAACCTACTTTGACTGTTTCAGCGAGACTTGGGATAAAGATTTCTTGATGAATCAGTGCGAGTGGCAAACACAATCCCAGATGCTCCATCGCTGGAAATGTCCACTTCTCACTGCTGTTCTTCTTGGACACTAAAGAGAAGACCATTTTAATGGGTGAAAAGGGTCCATCAGCAGAATTTGTCCGCGAACAGAGGACTAGGATTCATGGAGTCCAATCAAAAACGCCATAATGTATTCCATGTTTAAGAAAGCTTGAAGATTCTGAAAGCCTCCACAAGTGCACTTTCCACAGGTGAACTGTGGGATAAAATTAGATAGTTCTTTCCTAAAAGATTTCAAGCGAGTAAAGTACGTGGCAACAGAATCTTGATGTTGAAAGAGATTAGCAAGTTCTTTATGTAAAAGGAAAATGCATGGGCTGTTATATTTGTAGCATCGTTCCATAAATCACTTAAACATCTGCAACACTATTGAAGTCCAAAATACTTAACAGAGATTTTCTTTGATACTGAGTTTGGAATCCAAGAAAGGACAATATTGTTGCAGTGAATCCACGCAGGCAACAACGGAGAATTCGCAGCTGGTTTAGGGAAAGCTTACTTTGTTTTTGACACAGAGAAACATTACTTTGAAATTTGAAACATTTAGATAAAAAACAAACTTCTGAGCTTCATCAATATATATTTTTTAATCATTCAAATGCAAACGTCAATTGATGATACAAACTATTTGAGAAGCACCTCCTTGATCAGTTTAACAATATTCATGTAAGAAGAACCCCCAGGTACAGTTGCCTCCTCTGCTTTTCTCTTCCATTCC
>JACFYI010003299.1:226401-240478 GCA_014898755.1 Handroanthus guayacan | reverse complement strand
TTTTTTTTTTTTTTTCACAAAGAACACACAGTATAGGTAGATACACACAGTGGGATCTGAACTAATACACAGTGGCCGGCCGGGGCTATACGTATGCTAATATTTATCACATCCTAATGAAATGAATAAAATATTCATATTTATTCTATGTGTTTAATAATGTGATTAATATTCTTAGTGGAATACGTTCATAATTATTTTATGCGGGGAGAAATATTATATTGTGTGTGGACTGTGGTTATGAAGTTAAGATTAAGTGTTAAAAATAACACATGAAAACATACCACAAAAAATAATTACATCTAGCTCTCGCTTTATATATAACAATCGTCTACTGTACACTTGATGTGTGTACATAAAATAAATAACATAAATTTCATATATATATATATATTAAAATATAATGCAAAATTGATTTATGTGCATAATTTAATATAAATAGATAAATTAATGAGTTAATGACTTCTTATTGTGGTGTAGGTGATAATTAAGAAGATTTAATATTAATGGATATTTTAGGCATAATACATGAAAACATCCTATTAAAATAATTACCTTTGGCTCACACACATGTTATATACAGTGTGTATTTATACACTACGTGAAAACACTCCTTCACTAACGGAAACTTTATGAGGGTGGATAAAATTTTATTAAAAATAGACGATATCTATGACGAATTTATGACAAATCCCTAATAGGCTTAACAAATGAGCAAAATATATATGAACAATGGCATTTGTGACAAAATTTTAACTGATTTCTATAAGAATCTTTTAGTTTTTCATGGAAAATTTCATTATAAAAGTTAGTTCTATGATAGACTTTAATTCTATCATAAAATTAATTAATGACAAAACATATACTTGTGAATTTGTGAGGAAATAATTTTTGATGGATTCCTAAACTTACATTGAATTTTTTTATCAGTGAAGAGAGTATTTTCTCATAATGATATATATATATGTATGTATGTATGTATTATTACAAGTGCATATACATTAGAATATTTGCTATCATATAGTACTATCAACAGGTAGGCTAACTACTATAATATTGTCTTTCGGTGTATTTTCCTTATATCTTATTTTCTTTCTATAGTCCTATATTATATTCAATGTGAAACATAGCTATTCGAAACTTGTTTGCGTATTCTTCATATTTGTGAATTGCATGCTCTTTGATTTCAGGTGGGATAAAATACCTGTTTGATTTTGTGACGGTTAGGGTTCTCTAGTTTAATATGGTGTTTAATATTTTATTTCATGTCATAATTAAATACATATTATTTCATGTTATAATTAAATACATATATATTTTATTCCATGACTCAGCATCATATTATTATATGTCACACAGCTGCTCCGAAGAAATTAAGAAAAGCATGCAATTATTAGATTGGATCTAGACAAGTAAATTAAACAATTTTTATTTGGAATCTTTTATTTCATTTTATGTCAGCGCTATGGATGAAACCGTCAACTGACGCATGCATTTGTACACTAGTGAGAGCCGACCTATGGTGTAATAAAAAAAGAAGAGAAAATTGGAGCTGGCTGCTGTTGTTCTTTGGACTCCGGACTGCTGAGATATAATATACACACACACATATATGTATATGTATGTATATATATTTTAATTGCATTTGCTTTAGAAAAAGTGAGTTTCGTATGAAGAAATGAGAATTAAACTAGTTGTAAAAGTGACTAGTAAAAGTTGATAGTATTTGTAATTAAAAGCTAAAAAATACTAAAAAGTTGATGTTGGTGTTTGCCGAAAAAGTTATTTTCAATATTTTTAATTATATTCTTAAATTTAAATTATAAAATGAGGATGATTAATTATTTTCATAAAACCTTTTAAATTGAAAAGTAGAAACTAGAATTTAAAAGTAGTAGTTACCTTACCAAACATTCAAAGTCACTTTTCAATGAGTAGAAACTAAAAGTTGTTGTCAAAAGCAACATCAAACACCCTCTTTGTTTTATTTTGATCTCTCAATGCAAAAGAGGCGACCTTGTTTGGATATATTCTGTAAAATGGATCGTTTCCAAAGTATGGTTATATTTAAACATGAATTTTTTTAATAGAAAATGGATTTTTACAAAGAGGTCGCTAAATACACAATAGATTTTACTAAATCAGAGTAGTTGAATACATATTATGCACATTGAATAAACATTTGTCTATCGGCTATAGCTAGTGGATCATAAATGTAGATCAAAAGCATACTAATTGCTTCTATGAAATTAAAATGGTTTACAAGAGTAAGAATTGTAAGGAGTGTCTTACAAGACTATTTAAAATGTTATGTTCTTTGTTCAAATTAACCTTAAAGGTTAGCAATTGATCATTGGCATGAGATACCACATAAGGATAACATCTTTCCAATTAGTCGCAAATAATGCCAACAGTGATAATTTAGTGATATGATCCTAAAAAAATAAATGCCAATCAAAAGCATTTTGTAATAGCTAGTGGATAATAACATGTTCGAAAAGGTTCGGATGCAAAGTGCACCAAATCCTATAGGCTGGGGGTGTCTGCATTTTGCTCTTATTTTCGTTTTCCCGAAACAAAATCCAACAGAACAAAAACTAAACACAGCCAATATATGCCGTCATAGGGAATTGCAAATAAAAATGAACAAAAGATCCCATCTCTGAGTTCAATCATGTCACTGAAGACAACATAGGCACAAGCTTGAAGAGCAAATCAAGAAAATACTGAAACTTGAAGGAAAAGGACAGTACACACCCCAAAGGATGGCATTATCTGACTGCTGTACAAAGTTATTTAATTAGGAAAGAATAATGAAGGAAGAGACATTGCCAAAGAGGAGACCACTATTAGCAACTTCAGCTTTAAGTTTGTAACTAAATGGGCTCTCCATAACCTTTTTCAGAGCCAAATTCTTTCTGAATTAAACCTTGAGCTCCTTTAACAAGTCTCTTTATAACTTCACTTGCCGGTATAATTTCCTTGATGAGGCCGATGCCCTCTCCGGCATACATTACCATGCTTTCGATATCACCTGTTGTCGTCACATTTGGAACTGTGCCAGAAAAACGACGAATCTCTTTCTCCTGTAAGCAGCAAACGCAAAACGTCAAAGTTGAAGTTATTTGTGTATATCAAGAGGAACAATAGCATTGTTGCATCAGAAGCAGATAAAGACTGCGATTGGCAGGAGAATCTATTGATGACAGACGTGATCAAGTAATCAAGCAGGAGAAATAACAAATATTATCAGGATTAAGAGGGCGTTGGTAACAGCTTTAGCATTCTGGCTTAAGTGAAAAGTTTGTAGAGAAGACTATAGTAAAAGTCGAGTGTTTTGAAAATAAAAGTTAAAAGCACCTATAAGCTGCGGAAGTTGGGTAAGGGTTGGTTTTAACTTTTAGCTCTTTTCTGCTCAACTTTAGATAACTAAAAGCAAAAGAACCACTCCCAAACTCTCCAAAATAGCTAAAATTTTGCTCAAACCTTAAGATCACTTAGTGCGATCACCCCTTAAGTATCGATTATATTTACCATTTCATGTATGACTGAACGGCCAATGATTGGCTGGCTAGTCTCGTTCTCTTGACTTGGAAGGGTCCTCCAATCCATGAAAAACGAAGTTTTCAGGACACGATGTGGTGCATCCGGCCACCTTGCACGGCCAAACACATTTGTGTACTCAGTGTTATGTAGTTCAACCAGCTTCCTCTTGTAGATAGGGTGAGCGTAGCTTTCCTCTGTTGCAAGAAACCTGTAACACGTTCATTGTCAATTCTAATAAAACAAACACGAAAAAGTAATTTAGTTCAAATGGGTTTTAAACTAAATGCAGCTCGAAACCTGGTGCCAAGTGCAACTCCTTTTGCTCCAAGAGCCAGAGCAGCTATATAACCACGCTCATCCACTATCCCGCCAGCAGCAATTACAGGAATATCATGGTCACGGACAAGATCAACTACTCTTGGCAACAAAGCGATTAAGCCATCCTGATTTTTTGACATGAATAAATCACTGTGAGAATTAAATACTAGAATTTTAAATAACCATGAACCATAAAGGCTTTGTCCCACAAATTGTTCAAAGGAGAATGTAAATGAGTGCCTCAGCTGCTAACAAGACCATAGATACATAAGCATAACACAAAAGTAACGTAGATCGTCTACTTCAGGCCTCAAGGTTTTCAGATGTTACGGGTCAAATTTTGAAAAACCATTCATATCGTAAGGCATAACCATCACGCCAAAGAATTGATGGACTTAATCATACGAGACTTAAAGGCTTCCCACAAGGTGGGGATCAACCAATCATATAACGAGACGTATAACTAGAATCCTAATTAAAGGGTAAAATGTTCCATAAGCATGCAGCAATTAGTTTACTAAACTTATCTCTTGTTTATGTCTAACTATTTGTTGGTTTCTGTCCCACATGCGTACTTCAGGCCAAGGAAAAAAGTAAGATGCTAAAGCCAATAAGCAGTCGGATCCAGGCTCACAAGCAAACTTTTGGAGAAACTTGTTTCTAAACAAAATAAGATTCTTGATCAGGAGCAGAAACATTTAAGGAATTGATACTCCCAAATTAAGACAATAAGCAAGTAAGACTGCATGAGAACATCTAAACCAACTCACATCAAGCAATAACTTCAATAATGTTATTGATAGTACCAAACATAACTACTAAAATTCAATATACATTACTACACCATGCAGGAAGTTTGATCCAATCATGTCAGCACAAACAGAAATATATTAATACTACTTCAAGCTCTAAAGTCCGTAATTTCAAATATTTATTTATTCATAATCTTTTTCTTTTTTCAAAAAATAGAGTTTGCACAAGGACTTAATTGTCACCTCCTCAATAACAACAATCCATAATTCCATGTTCAGCATACAAAAATAAAACTTTTGGAGGGCCCACAAGAAATTCTCTATTCGGAAAATTACTATGCATGATCACAATGATAGGTCGTTCTACTAGTCAGAATATAGAATGAATCAGATGGAAAATCGGGAGGAACAAAAGGGTATTTTTACCTGACCAATGACATGTCCTCCAGCTTCTCGTCCTTGAACAATTATTGCATCTACACCTGCATTAACAGCTTTCTTGGCTTCTTCAAAGCTCCCAACCTAAAAAGACAATATAAGAGTAACTTTCAGTAAGAAAACTTTGAATATATCCATGAAATGCAGACATCATTCTAGATGGTCCCGAAGGGCAATATTTCCAAATTAGCAGGAATAAAGAAGAAAGTCTCCAATAACTGCAATGCAAATCCTCAATCATGTACTATCAAACGAACCTGAAATGAATATAAAAGTAACAGTCTAAACTTACTTGACTGTGAAGCAAACAGGATAGAGTTCATATCAAGATTGATCATGAATGATATTTATTTGGCACGGAACATGAGTTCGCGAAACTTACTTGAGGAACAACCTTCACCCCTGCTTGATGAGCCTGAAGTACAATATCTTTTGAACATTCACCCCAATAAACCTGCAAAACTGCAACTCTTTCCTCCAGAATGGCCCTTATATTCTCCTCATGAGGAAATGCAAGAACAACAGCCACCCCGAATGGCTTATCAGTCAGAGTTCTAGTCTTCCTGATAAGCTGTCTCACATAATCTGGTGCCTCCTGTTATGCAAATTGATTTAGCTTATACGTGAAACTAATAACAAGAGAAATACTAATACCTTTACACATGCATAGTAAACACTGATAAATAATTCTACAACCTGGAGTGGAGTTGATTTCTTCTATAATGCAATCGCAAAAGGTAATTGCTTTATATGTGTAACACTTTGTGTCCTTGATATAAGAAATACACATTTTGTCCTTTCAGACTAAGTACCAATATTGAAACTTCTTGTCTGATCTTAATTTAATTTAGATCAATTATAAATTAGCATGGCTGAATATATTGAGATTACAATTTAAAAGTAATACTTTATTTAATTAATTCAAATCATCCTTTATGATCAATCATAAACAATCATTCAACAATTAATAGTTATAAGGTTACTGCGAATGAAACCATTATTTTGTGAAATAAAGAAAATGAATGAAAATGATACTCTTAAACTCAGAGAATAACAATATAGGACACATCACCAATACTGTTCGTGTAGCGAATAAAGGGAGTCAATTCCCATATAGTCTTAACCATGTTTTTTATGAACAATTGCAGCCTTATTTTGATTGGAAAATGTACATATATAACTCATGGAGCACCGAACAAGTCATTCAAACTTCCGTCATAACTGCATTCGCTCCTAACAATAGCTTCCTCCGCATCCATCCAGGGCATTTTCTTCCTTTACATATGCTACAAGTTTCACCATGCTTCAGTTCCAGACACTTCCACTTCGACCTCATCCGAGAGGAGACATCTCTACCACCAAAGTATGGACTATTTTGCTGAATTCCTAAGAAATAGTTGGAAGAATTCTTTCTACCGTGATGGCTTCGAATAAATTTACCATTTTACTTAAAGTTCTTCCAAGTTTTTACTTAAAGTATTAATTAATCAAAATGTTGTTGTAATTATCATTAAAGTAATTTATTAACTAAAAGGTATTGCTTTAGGATATTAATAATATTTTATAATTGATCGAGATTAATTAATTAAGTTAACAATATATTATATTTTCTCAGTTGGAGCGGTAGAATGTCTCTTTTCACAGACTGTGATACATGCATATTCAAATTAACAAGGGACAAAGTGAAATTTGCTCAAAAGTTGTTTGGAGGAACTTGGGGTGAAAAGAAAAAAGAAAAGAGAAGAGATTCATGGGAAATGCTTCAATATTTGATATCGCGACTGTCATTTATCACAGCAAAGATACCAAACAACAGCAAAACAATAGATGATCACTCAGACAAAGCAAAACTTTCTTAAAAAGGCAAATCAAACTGGGCATGATCAACAAACACTCAACTGAACAGTACTCCACTAAATCACATGCATCAAGAACAAAGTAGTAGCAAGAATTTAAAGAGAGAGAAAAAAAAATCAGCGAAAATTAAAAAAAAAAAAATTGCTGAAGGGAATAAGAATAATAATAATAACGAACCCAATCAGGAACTCTGAGAAAACCAAGTGCACCAGCATTCGCGACAGCAGCAACAAGCTCTGGACCCGAAATATCAGGTCCTAATGGCGCCTGCACAATTCCGTAGTCAAATCCCAGTATTCCTCTCCAACCCATCTCCCTCTCTTCACTCTTACTATAGAAAATTCCAATTTCCAATATTCAATACATATACTGAAAAATAGTTGAATATTCTAATGTCGGCTGTGGGACTGGGTGAAGAGAAGGTGTATCATTCTCCTTTTGCTTCCACCGCCGTAAGCAAATTCGAGACTTCTCTAGTTCAAAATAATCAAAAGTGCTCCATGGCGTAAGCCAGGATGTATACTGGATATTGGCTTTTAGCTATCGGCTGCCCACCCTCCGCCGCGTCCGATACTATTTAGGGGACCCCTTCTGTACGTAAATTATAATAGAATAGCAGCCCCCAGTAACGAGACAAACAATTCCTTAAATAGCACCAAGGAGTAATGAGTGCGGCACAACCGATGATGGGTGCCTTTAAATTCTTTATTTTTTAATTATTAATTGCTTTTCTTGAATTTATTATGAAATAAAATATAATTGAAGATAAATTTAGAGAAAATAAAGTCGAAGAAAGAGAAATTATAATAAAAAAGGTTAGTTATATCTCATTATCCTTTAAAATTATGAAACTACCAACTACTACCTTCATGATTTAAAAATTATAAATTAACCCCTTAAGCTTACGAAATTACTAAATCATCCATTTCGTTAGATTTTTTTGCCGAAAACTACTAACATCCTCCAATTTTTTCATTGTACTCAGTATCCATTATATTTCTGTATTTGGTTATTGTGATTTTAGAGACTAATATTGGAGAACATCATCAATTTTTTATTAAAAAAACTAACAAAATAGATAATTTGGTAAATTTATAAACTTATGAGAGTTAATTTGTAATCTTCAAACCACGAGGGTAGTACTTCATAATTTCACAATCTCAAAGGATAGTCAAATGTAATTAATCCTAATAAAAAAACAAATAGAATAATGAAACAGACACTAAAGCAATTAAAATAATATTTTGTAACTATTTTTTATAATTATTCTATAATTATCTTTTTAAATTAGATTATATTTTGTTTATTCTAATGACAAATTAGAAAAATTATTAAAGGTGTTGTTATTGATGTGAGTTCTTGAGAAAGATCAGTCTGTTATCTTTAAAGTAATTTTTATTAATTGAGCGGCCGTCCTTCCACTCGTCACCGTCGGATCACTATGTATTATGTGTATAAATGTTCCATCATGCAAGGTGGGATGTGACTTGTAAGTGCACGCGTGCCTTTATTCTGAATGTGCCCTGCATCAGCCAAACACTAAAACCAGTATTTGATTTAGACTCCAAAGAATGAATGGACAAGCTGTATGGCTATTGATAGAATTATGAGGGGAGATACTTATATTGTGGTGGATTGATATATGGCCAAATTGATATCGGTACATTACAATATTTTACTCAATCAAATTCAATGTAAATATTATTTAATTCAATAAGTCTCAATCGGAACTCTGTCTTAAAGCTTTTGTGTGAACTCGTATTAATCCAAAAACAAAATAAACCATTCACTAACCCACCAATTCACAACCGACAACTCTATCCATTGCAACTTGTGATTAATTTTCATTTCTTCACTCAATATTTAATTCATCCAAACAAATTTTAATATAAATACATAATAATATCATACATTATTTCATGCCTAATAATTCCCATAAACAAGTAGTGAAGTAGTTAAGTAGTAAATATGTCAGTAAAGAGAGTAAAATATGCTGGCCAATGCCCGATAGGTTTCAGATTTCAGGCCTCAAGGTCCATTGTTTGCTACTTTGTGATAAGAGTTGGGTGAGAGTCGTTGGATTTTGAAATGGAGAAAGAACCATGGAAACAAAAAAGTAAAAGCCCTGGTTCAAGTTTTGTTGGTCTCTCTATTTTTGGGGCTAATGTGATTACAATTGTTGAGTCCAACTTCACGGAGATTACGGTGATTCCAATTGTTGTGTCTGTCTTCATATTCAAGACTAATATGATCACAATTGTTAGATCTCTCTTTATAATGGTCTAGTGCGATTTCAACTACATCATTTTTATTATTATTTTTCTTTTTTTATTGAAGTAAGAGTTGAGCTCTTTGTCTTTAAGACAAATTTGCCCCGCTTTCGTGCTTATGGTTTTCAGAAAACGTCACTAAAGACATAGTAACTACTTTCTAGAAACAATTGCACTACAAATTTTGGAAAACTTCACCATTTTTGGTAGCATTACTAGACACTACAAACTAATGGATGCAAAATCCATACCCCTTGCAGCTTCATTTAACTACTAAGTTATGATAGATATGAACACACATGCCATTGCATTCATGGATTCAATCCGTGAAAGTAAACCAATAAATAGCCTATTTGTAGCTATTCCAAAGTTATTTTCAAATAGACATAACCCACAGACATGTGCAGATATGTCTATTAGCATTGTATATACATAACTATTGGAAGAAAATATAATTGCTACAAATAGTCACATTTCTCCTTTAAACAATTAATTTTTAATTGGTGTGTTTTAAACATTAATTTCTCATTCATCCAAAATTGATGTTTAAGTAATGAGATCCATTTAACTAATCCGTAAAATTCAATTTAACAAAATCAATTTTCCAATAAGCCCAAAAGCAAAAATGTGAATAAAATTTGAAAATGATGCACCTTGTGCCTTGTGCTTGGCCACTGGCAAGTTCTATATTGTACAAGAATCAAACTTTTTCAAAGAATTTGCATCAGGTTGAGTTGGGTTTGACTGAATTAACGGTTACAAAATAAAATTATCATATTTATTGGTAAGCCGAAACTTAATCCAAAACCACCCATAATTATCATGTTGCTTATCAAGTCAACATGACATTGACCCAACTCAATAACTCTCAACTTAAACCCAATAGTGTCGTATTAATCTATGTCATGTTGTCTTAAACATTGTCACCCCTAAATGGAATGGTAGATAGAGTCAAATTAGTGGCCGATATTTTTGTTTTAACTTAAAATTGATTTGCAAACTGACAGGGTTGACCATATATTTTTAGATAAATAAACAAGAATTTTTTTGCTACACTTATTTCGATAATGTGATTTTTGTTAGAGAAAAAATTATGGTGCAGACAAGTTCATTGTGTGACAATTACAAGATTTATTGGCAGAATATAAAAGACATATTTGATATATTAAACAATATAAAACTCTCGAAATTAGAAGGTAAGCTTCCATATTTGCTTCGTATTCTACTTATAGCCAAATCAAAATTCAAATGACACATAGAAAAAAGAATGAGCAATGTAATTAAATTGTATTAATAGGCCTCTAGAAACAATCATGAACCTCATGGTGCAACTATATGTAAGCCCTCTCATATTGAATAACATGTAAGCTCACATGTCAGCCCTCTCATACGTGATATTTAGGGCTAGATACTTTCCCCGTGATGAGTTTTTAGCAGCTAGGAGAGGCACTAATTCGTCTTGGTCATGGAAAAGCATTTGGGAGGCACTCCCTTTACTTAAGAAGGGCATTCGTTGGCGTGTGGGTAATGGAGCTTCTATTTCGATTTGGCACGATGCTTGGCTGCCGAGACCCTTTTCTTTTCGGGTTATTACAGCCCCACGAGTCCTATCTATTGATGCTAAGGTTTGGGATTTAATCGACCATGACTTGGGAGTTTGGAATCGCCATCTACTTGAGACAATTTTCTTGGAGCAGGATGTGGAGTCCATCATGTCTATCCCATTGAGTACGAATGATAGTTTGGATCGTCTTATTTGGCACTACACTAAAAACGGCTTGTTCTCTATCCGGAGTGCGTATTACGTGGAGTTGGAATCTCGTAGCTGGAGCAGTGAGAATCTGTATGGAGCAAGTTCATCTAATGCGGGCAACTTCAACTTTATTTGGAAGTGTAACCTGCCCCCCAAAATTAAAATCTTTGCTTGGCGGGCAACCCGTGATCTCCTCCCAACTCGTGTTAATCTCCATCAACGTAAAGTCATTGCCGACCCATGCTGTGAAGTCTGTGAGATCCATCACGAGACGGCGATTCATTCTCTCCAACAGTGCCACTTTGCCAGGCAAGTCCGGGCTCTCTCTAATCTTCCTAGTAGGTTTCTCTCTAAGCCTTCTAATAGTGTGTTTGAGTGGTTGAAATATCTTGCTGATAATTTGGATGGGAGAGACTTCGAGTTCGCTATCACATGTTGCTGGTCTTTGTGGTTCCGCCGAAATCAATTTCTCTTTGGAGTTAAAGTCTCTTCCCCCTTGGATGTTGTCTGCTTTGCTCATCACTTTCTATATAAGTTCAGAACAAGTGGGGCTATCAGTGTGAAGCGAATTGTTAATGGGGATACTTCTCATTCTCGGTGGGTGGCTCCTCCTGTGGGTTTCATCAAAATCAATTTTGATGCAGCTTGTCTTAAGAATCCTGCAGCTGCTAGCTTAGGAGTTGTCGCTCGTGACCACCTTGGGAACTGCCTTGCATGGAAGGTTGAAATTTTTTATGGGCCTCTCTCTCCCTGTTCAGCTGAAGCATTAGCTGCCCGGACTGCCTGCTCCTTGGCAAAAGACGCTTCATGGCAGCACGTCCTCATTGAAGGTGATAGTATGGAGGTGATCAATTCCATCAACAATCGTGTGGCTGGTTTATCGGTTATTGGCACCATTGTGGAGGAGATCATCTGGATGAAAGATTCTAGCTCGGCTGCGTTTAAGTTTGTCCATACCCGCCATTCCGCCAACGGTGTTGCTCACTTCCTTGCTAGGAATGCTCGTAGATTTCAGTCTTGTGATGTTTTGCCTCAGGCTTTTTCTGATATTCTGTCTGCTGACATTTCCTCTTGATTTATGATATTTCATCGTTCCTCTCAAAAAAAAAAAAAAAAAATACGTGATATTTATGAATGCCCAAAAACCGAAAATGAATTTCACTACAAAAATTAAAACATGAACCTATTCCTAGGTAAGACAAATAAGACAACAATACTTCAGTTTGCAGGAAAATGAGGATCCACCACTTAAAAATGGGGCCAATAATCAAGGTCTAGAGCAACTAACATTATTTTAGGCCTTAATGGACCCATCAACTATCACGTTTTCTGGATTGGAGATTTGGGTTGGGTCATTATTTCATGAATTTTTTATGGGCCAAGGTTTTTCTTTTCTTTTCTTTTTGTTTTCCTTTTTTTTTATGATAAGATTCATTACAGCATCAATAGAGTGACTTTGTTGCATCATTAAATTAAGACAGCAGCAACGTCCGAAAATAATATCAAATGCAATAATTAAAAAATAAATATTAAGCCCACTACTCAGCAAAAAAACAATTTGTTATTCAGTAGAAAAATAGATTCGAACGGCTATCATGATGGTTATGATTATGTGCCAAGGGTTTATTTAGTGTCATTTACAAATGAAAAACAAAAAATAAAGTAATAATGTGAAAATTATTACTAATAATATGTATTCAATAATAATAACCTCCATTTTATCACTAATAATAATATGACTTATGATAATTTTTTGTCACATTATAATTTAATAGTGGCAAAAGTTAGAGTTTTAAAATGTCACCCTTTTTTAGTTTTAAATTGTCACTTGAAAATTTGTGAATAATTTGTGAGAAGGTTTTTATTTTCATTAAGTTATTATTATACATTGACACTAATTACCAATATTTACAATTTAAATGTAGCTATCACTATTAAGTTTGTTAATATTGTTATCATGAATTATTTTTCATTTACTATATACAGTTCGTTACAAATTTTATATTATCACTCAATATATTGTCACAAACTTGCATTCTTCTTGTTATGTTTAATGACTCCTATTTTTGGTATCATAATTTAATGAAATAGAAATTCTCTTACATACCTTCTTGCTTGGTATAGTAATAAAATGAAATAAATTCTCCTTCACTCTAGTACCTATAGATTATATATGGAAAGAAATATCTAATAAAAGTTGTTCAAAATTTACCCATCATGTGTAACATGCAATAATGAAATTAGTCAGGATCCTCTATTCCAAAATAATATGTTATCTCCAACTTATCAAAAGAGTGTGGCTTTATTTTCTTCTGGTTCATTCACTTCTCCAAACTTCTCAACAATAATAAATGCCATAAAATCAATTCAATCTAGGCCAAGTGATAATATGACCTTACAAGTTTTAAGTTTTTAGGTTTTGAATTTTACAAATATATGGTCATTTTTCTTATTTTTCGTTAATTAGTACTTTTAAATTATTCGTTGATAATTGTTAATAGTTTATTCATCCATATATATATGATGTAAATATGTACTTGATTGGAAGCATTGTCTCAACTTCATCTCCTAGTTCCAAGTATTTTATTAGAAATGGAATACAGAAACAATCATCACCTACATAATATCAAAAGATTTATATTCTATGAACTAAAAGGAAGATTGAAGAAAATATTATCGAAGTAAATAACCATATTTATTTTGGTTGACATACTCATTATGTACTTGCGCATACTCAAGATAATACATATATGGAAATGAATCCTGCAACTTGACTTTATTAGCAAAAATGGAAACAAGCATATTGGGATCTTTTTCAGTTTTTGCAATTATAGTCGTTCCAGGCCCAAATTGGGCTCTTTGTCAACCCAATTTGAGCATGAAAGACCAATGCGAAAAATTCATGAAAAAAAAAGGATTAATTATATTTGACTACCTTCTGAGATTAAAAAATTACCAACTACTATCATCGTGATTTAAAAATTACAAATTAATCCCTATAAGTTTGTAAAATTATAAAGTGATCCATTCCTTAGGATTTTTCATGGAAAAAGATAACGTCATCATTTTTTCAAGTAAAATTCCCATTGTGCCCCTAATGAAATGGACGATTTTGTAATTTCACAAACTTATGGGGGTTAATT
>JACFYI010003299.1:192850-209687 GCA_014898755.1 Handroanthus guayacan | reverse complement strand
ACGGGCGTAAGTACTTGCTGCCGGCGATGTGGGACCCGCAAACATCTCAATGCTCTACACTGGTTTGAAGAAATTGGGAAGAAGAACAAATAGCACAACCAAAAATTATAAAAAATAAAAAAAAATGAAAAAGGAGGAGAATGGAGAAAGATTCCGGTGTGGGCAGATGTACTTTGGTAAATATACGGACGCAGATAAGTGTGGTACTGTGTAGACTGCTGAACGGAGATTGTCGTTTTGTATGATGGTATTAGCATATGTACATTAATGATTTAATGTCTTTATCCTACAAAAAAATAGGGAAGTGAAAATATAATAATAATAATAAAGAATGATTTTTGTAAATAAATGTGGGAGTGTTAAATCAGTCATTTCAGTTCTTGGATAGGATTGGCTTCGTGCATGAATGAAATAGTATTGGGGAAAAATAATAAAAAGAGAATTTTACAGGGATTCAGGTGTGGAATTTAGTGCAATAATATTAAAAAATTGAGATGGATATTTTAAATTGGTGGGGATATGGGGGGACAATAAGGGCAGGGTTTTGTGGGAATCTTATTCATAGCCAATGGAGCCTATGTTCATCATATTTTAGGCCCATCTCCACGGATCTTTTTACATGTGTCGAGGCACCTAGGGGTTGATTTTTAGTCTAGTCTTTAGGTATTGCAGCTTTTAGGCTTTGGTGTGATTCCTAGCAAGCACCGTCCAAGGGTCTATTTGAATTAATTTGGGTGTTAATTGGAAATATTTACAAAATTTTACTAATTTTAATGAAGGTAAGTAGCAATTTAATAATTATCTGAGAATTTTTATGGGAAAGGTTGCGGCCTTAGTGAATGGATTTCAACCGCTATTTGAATCCTCCAACTAAACTATAATAATTGAACTTGAGGTATGCTAATGATGGAACCTGAGATGAAATATAAATTGGAACTGAAAATTTTATTTGGTAGATATATCTTTAAGGTAATGTTTGTAATTAATTATGAAAAATATTTATTTGAGTAGAAATTACTTAGAGATCTTTTGTACTTTTTGAAAATTATGATTATATAAGTTTTGTGAAATTAATCAAGAATAGATTATAATTTCATGAGTAATTTTGAAATTTTTTAAGGTATTGTTAGATATTTTTAGTAAAATGGGGAAATAAATATTGGTTTATAATGAATTATTTGATAGTTTTTAAACACAAAATATTTTTAATTTTAATATAATTATTTTAATTTTTAGTAAAAGTATATTATATATTTACGTAATCGATTACAGATATCACTTTTACAATTTGGAAAAAAGTGACTACACGTCGAGTGTCCCTAATAATTTATTCCAAATGCTGCCATTCTTTTGGCTTGATCATGGATCAATTAATCCAGAACCTATGGATTAAACAATAATGGTTGACCTTTCATGCTTATTTTTTTTCTTTCTTTTCTTTTTTTATTTTGTGGGTATTTCATCTATTTTTTTGTGGGTATTTCAATTCATAAGTAATCTAGACATTTTGTTAAAGAATAAAATTAAATCACTTAGTGGGTACAAGGGAGAAGTTCCTGATCTCTCTTTCATTGAATAAAGAGCCCTCATAGGCTTATATGAGCAAGTTTTAATGGTAAGATTGGCAAAATAGTTTAAAATTTGAAATGGTCAGCAAGATTTATTTATTTACTACTTTCCTATTTTATATATATTTATTATTTATTATTTCTAGATCTCCCAAATCCAATCTTAAAAGTACAATCCTGTGGTCATCCACTTGGGAAGTGTGGGGATGTTAGAATTCGGAAGCTTATGAGCTGTAAACTTTAAATTAACGTAGCCTTCAAAGTTGAAAATGAGTAGATGAAAGCCTGAACTTTATTTTTTTATTATTTTAAATTACTTCTTTTTTGTTTTTAAGGAAAAAAATTTCCCAATCCATGTCTGTAGTGGTTGGTATACAATTAAGGGCCCTTTGATAATTCATACTGGATTGACCATATTAATTAATGAATTCATTAAATTGAGGGAATATATTAATCTTAAATTGGGTAAGTATGATATAAGATTTAGATGGTATTAAAATAATATATTCATATATATAATCAAATCACTACAAAATAATCGGATTTTGGTAATCAAAATACTAATAGCTCTCGTAAAGTAATAGTAAAAATTAATAACCCAAGTTTAATAGTTCTGAGGGAAGCCGTAGCCAATTAGTCAAAATTAACATGGTCAAAATATTTTTCAATTGCTTATACCAATGTCAAAATATGCATCACGATTATGTGTCATGAAAGATTTTTCGTAATTCCGTCTCAAACTACCTATGGCGTAATAGATGATTTTTCCACTATTAGTATTTCTTATTAACATCATCTTTTAATTTTGATAATTGTTCAAATTTCTTATGCTGAATATTGGATAATACTTACTAATTTATGTTTCTTAAATTAAAGACAATAAATATCTCTTTTTAAAGTGTATTTTCTATAAAAACTGCAATTTTAGGAATAATAAATTTCATTACGTCATATTAATATATCTCAGGTGAGGTATAAATATTAATAATAAAAAAAAATAAGAAAAATCCTTGTAACCAATCGACCCATTGTTAACAATGAAATATCAGAAGAATTACAGGACTTTACAAAAGTAATTTTATTCATCCCTATAACCCAGCCAAAAGTCCATTAAGGGGTAACGTCCTACCCGAGCACTGCCTCTAACTCGGGGCACAGTAATGTGACATAATGATGTTCTGTGATGCTTTATCTCAAGAAAAGGGTGAATTCTAGGTGCGGAGAAAAGGACAAAGGAAAATGAGAACAGAAAGCTGTAAAGGTGCTAAACTAATCTTAACTTTCAATTGCGCCATGAGAATAAAATATATTTGTTTAGATTTCGCTTAATTGCTTAAACATTACACTAGAATTCTTAAATTTTAATTATTTTTAAGATTATCTATTTTTGTATTGTATAATTAAGATTTTTTTTTAAATTACTTTTTTTGTTGGATCAATATATTCGTTTAGTTTTAGGCTTTCTCACTTTAGGAGGACAAATTAATAAGCAATGTTACTCTTATAAATATAAATGTTTATAGAGTATTTGGAACATACTCATGAAACACATGAAACTCATGATATTTGTGAGTAATTTCTTTTGAGTTACAAGTGGGACAAGGGTGGGAAAAAGGTCCTTGCCGACTGTGAGACTTTTCTTCAATGGCTAGGGAGGTTAATCATTTGCGCATTTTTACAGTCCTTTTATTTTGTTTTTGGATTGATGTCTTACCTCTTTTTAAAAACAAATCTCTGCCCTTCATATTGAATAAAATTAATAGAAACCCTTACTTTTGTCATTAAATTAACAATTTCTTCACTCATATTATTGCAATTCCAAAAATACCCTTATGTTGAAGTTCGTAATTGTTAGTTGACCCTAGTTGAAGACGTGAAGATTGAGAACAGTAAAATGCTTCTTGTCAATGAAGGTTGAGAACCTTCAAAATCCTCACAGTGTTGCCACCGATTTCTTCTAAAGCAAACAATTTAGGATGAAGTCGAAATGTTTTCCTATGGATCTCCCAGGAAAAATATACCAACAAAAAAAAAAGGAAAATCCTTTGAAGCCGTGCCATAGGGGACTCCATGGCCTTTTTGCTGCTTTAGTTTTTGCAGCCAATGGCGAGGGGATTGCCCTATGTTTTTCTGTCATCTCATTTTCTTCTTTAATAATATTAATTCTGCAAACACAAAATTGGGATTCTTTCAAGGGGGGAAAAAATACTTATTTATTGTGGTTACATTTAATCTTATTTATTTGGAATGAGGGCGTCCCATGATAGAAGCGCATGTATCCTCCAAGTAAATCGCTTATTCTTGCATTTGGTTGTGATCTTATATTCTCATTTCTGATTAACTCTCAATCGTGCCCGTTCTTGACACAAGTACCTCGTATTGCCTCTCTAAACACTCGGGCAAATTACAGATGACTCCCTGTATTCTTCCTAGTTGACGGCAACTACTAAAAATATTTTAATTAGCATAATCTCTCTTGAATTTTGTTAATTGAGCTCAAAAGACCTCTGAGGAAGGGCGTGTACTGCACACTCTTTAAATATGAAGTGGCATTCAATTTTCACATATTATGGCCCCAAGAAAATTTGTTTGCTCTCCATTATTTCATAAATCTGAACTGCTTCTTTAACCTTAATCCTTGGTCTCCATCCTCCATTTTTCTTTTTCTTCAAGTGTGAAAAACTCAAATATGTCTTCAGCCAACACAAAATCAAGACAACAAAAGCCAAAATCTGAAACATCCCTACTTGTTTCACAACTCAAATTTACCCCCATACTATCAGAACTTAAGTTTACACATGCTTCATTCCCTAATTAGGTAGAAAAATCAATAGAAGCAGTTATGGCATCAATCTCCCAATCATCATTTTCATTAACGGGAGCATCATTCATAATTTCGCGATTCAACTTATCTTCAAATATGATATTGAACTAAGTATCTATGACTTGTGTGGGATTTGTAGTTTCTTCAACAGAACATTTCACGTTATTAGCATCTTTCAAGTTCGCATGCATCTTATTTATGGTATCTTTGTCATGCAACAACCTAGTCCAATTTTGAAGTGACCACCGAGGAAGACTGCAACAATTTGTAACAATTGCCCTTTTACCACCACACAAATCGTACGTCCAACACAATTCTTCCTTGTTTAACATGGAGTATTTTAATATTCGTAAGTTATGCTTCTTACCTCCTTGTATTCCACATCTTCATCTTCCCTCACGAATCTTCCCCCATTGTATAACTCCAGCACATACTCATTCTCCATTTCAATAAAAAAAAAAAAAGGAAAAAAAAATAGTCAACAGGTATATAGTAAAAGATCAAGTTCAGTCAAAATACACATGCAATTTGGGGACCAAAGACTGAATAAAGTTTTTGAATTTCAACTTCTTTTGGATTCGTGACTAGCCGTCTCTTTATCTGGTTCTTGTCAAGGAAAATGTCCTCATGACTACTTGCTTTGTGGTCTTCCAACATGCTGCTAAGTGAGTCTGAATTTGCATACCAAACGTCACTAGCATACTCAACATATGATTGTACCTTAAAGTCCTTCGCTTGAAAAAGGCCAAAACAATTTAATTCGGTCCCCATTAATTACAAGAAAATGAAATACTGATTTAATAGCACGTCGTAGCATAACCTGGAGGAGATAGAAGTTAGAATCATCAACTGCCAAACAGTTAAATGTTGGAAAAATTTTAATGCAAATAATTATTGCATATAATCATGAGAACATATGTAAATTGCTAGACACAATTTGAAATGGATAACTTTATAATTTAAAATAGAGTAAATTGCACTTTGCCCTCCAACCTATAGGGTCTTTTGCACTTTGCTCCCTATTTTTTGCGAATGTGCACTTTGCCCCCCAACGTTTGAAAAATGTACACTTTGCCCCATTTAACGGATTCCGTTAGAATATTCAGGGGATATTCCGTTTAATCATAAAGGGATCAACAGTAGAAAAACGAAATATCCCCCGAATATTCTAACGGAATCCGTTAAATGGAGAAAAGTGCACATTTTTCAAACATTGGGGGGCAAAGTGCACATTCGCAAAAAATAGGGAGCAAAGTGCAAAAGACCCTATAGATTGGGGGACAAAGTGCAATTTACTCTTTAAAATATACTTGGATCCATAAGCACAATTGTGAACTGTAGAATTGGCAAGGGTTGAGGGCTTCTAAGCCTATATTGCTCTGTGATGGGGCAGAGTAAACTGCCTATTAAATCTAGCTCATAGATCACAACCCCTAAAATTCCTTATATACAATGCCAATTAGGGTTCTATCAACCCTAATGGGCCTGTATTGGATTTCTACACATTAAAAGCCTATATCCAATAGCTGTTTCTAGAGCCCCTAAATAGATAACTTAATTGGCTCTTTTATTAAATAGTCTATAATACAATTGTATTTTATACGTAAGCCCACATAGAAAATTAAAAATCCAACATTAAAGACATCATGTTCACTAGTAGGCAAATACACCCAACAATTCTCACTATAGAATGTTCAAGCCAGAATCTCTAGTGATGCAATATCATTTAACTTGAATGTCTTTGATATATTTGTATTCATGTGCATGTTTGAGGAGATATGTTTCTAGTGATGTGGGGGATTATGAGAATCGTGGGTAAGTAAGCTAAGTTATCAAACTAACTTTGACTCAATACATATAAGTGATGAAATGTATTGAACTTTATACCAATAAATTGGTGAAGCTATAAGACACTAAGGGTGAAAATGCAATTAATAAGTGACTTTCGAAGAATTTCTTTTTTATTAAAATGACTATTTTATTTATTTTTTGATTAGTTTGATGATATCAACTATTTTCAACACCATAAAATTGTGTCATTTATTGATCAAGCATGACCTCAGCAGGTCGAGTGTAACTTTTACTTGATCAAATGTGAGACGTGCATTTTGGAGTAGATTGACATGCACCTCAATTTGCCACATATTGCAACCCTCCAAGAGGCCCATTACAATCTATATATAGGACTGCCAAGAGCTCTGAAAAACAACATCGAAGCATTCATTGATATACTATAAAAGCACTCACTGCACTAATTTATTTAGAAAGATTTCAAGTTAAGCTTAGTTAGTGGCAATGAGTGGTTAGAGTGCTTAAAATATTTTTTGGAAAACTATTTGTCGAGACCTTAAAGTACTCTATAATGGACAAATTAAATTCGTAAAGACATTGTGTGAAATAGCTACCTCGGCTCAAGTTTGTAATTTTGCATCACAATCAAATATGCTAGTTTGTTTATTGTTGATGTAACTAGGATTCGTTCTTCTTCAGAGTAAAGTTGACCTTTTTGTATGAATGTGAGAATGTTTTTCTTGATAAAAGAATGTGAGAATGTTTGGTCATTGTGAGAATGGTATGAGGGAGGGATTTTTAACAATTCATCCACTTTCTTCTGCGTTGAGCTCGTATCCTTTGTCAAAACCAAACCATCTATATTGAGTGAAATCAAGGAGAATCAATCATTAAATTCATCAAAAAAAAAAAAAAAAAAAAAAGCAGAATCGATCATTACTTTCATCAATTAATAATTTCCCCACTTATATTATGACAATTTAAAATGCCCTTTATCGTAATTGAATTAATCATTTAAAAGATTGATTCATATAAATTAATATTAGTATATTAATTAAAATGAATATTTTTTGATTTATCCTAAATACAAATTAATATTGTATGAGCTCTTAAATATTTTTTGGGATATTATTCAATTGAAGTGATATTAAATTTTAAAATATGTTACCCAAATTAGAATATTCAATCCTGTGAAATATTATACAAAATATAAATTAATATTATATTTATTTGAATGTTAACATATATTATCAAACATTCTTCAATGCAGACCCCATTTTTGCATACAATTGAAATCAGAATTCTGAATCTAACACTTCAAAATTTATCTGAAGTCCTTGATCAATGATAAACAAAACCAGGTTCCCCATCAAAATCCATGTTGTGGTAATTTATTACAACATAAAAGTTTCCAAGAATTTACCACATTCATACATCTTTCACTGGACGTCTCGCATAACTCACAAGCACAAAACCAACAAGATCAAACTATAATATAAGTACCAGAAGTAATCCTTCTCCCTCAAAACTATGGAAAGCTTGGAAAGGGCTCGAAGGCATCGAAGATTAAAGCCTTCATTCTTCTGTTTCTAATCCCCTCAGCAATAACAATTGCAAGCTCTATAGCCTGAGAAGCATTCAGCCTCGGACGAGAATTAGTCTTATAGCGCGCATTAAGATTGTCATAAGTTATATTTTCCGGCCCTCGAACACACTCCGTGACGTCTTGCCCTGTCATCTCCAAATGCACTCCTCCAGGATAACTTCCTTCTTCATGATGTATCTCAAAAAATGAACTCAACTCAGCCTGCCAACACAAACACCGCCCGTTAATGAAATGTAATTTGAATAATTAATGTAACAATATCTGAGATTTGATCTAATTACAGAAATAGTCCTTGTATTTTGAAAAATTGCAGTTAGGCCCTTAAAGATATAACAAATTGACTCAAACATTAATTAGAAGTAAACCTTCTGTTAATCTAATAGCAGAAAATATTATGTAATTTTTCAAAACACAGTGTGTGCTGAGTTACTATTATATATGAAGCATTACAACATGAAAAAAGTAGCAAAATACCTTAATTGAATCAAAGGAGATTGTCTTGAGTCCAGAAGGAGCTTTGATGATATTTCCATGCATAGGGTCACAAACCCAAGTGACAATTTGGTTTGCTTCACGAACAACGTCAATCAACTTACGAAGTTTCACTTTAATGTTGTCAGCCCCGATTTGGGTGATCAAAGTTATCCTTCCAAGTCTATTTTCTGGATTCAGAATGCCAATCAGCTTCACTAGTTCATTTGGATCCGTCCTGTCATCAACCTGCAACAAAAATAAAGCAGCCTCTGTTACAAAAACATAACCAAGAAATGCAGTTAATTAAGGAATCAATAATCATATCTTCAGACAACCTTAATTCCTATAGGATTGGAAATTCCTCGTAAGAACTCGACATGAGGACCATCTAACTGCCTCGTTTGCTCGCCAATCCAAAGCATGTGAGCCG
Source organism: Handroanthus guayacan (assembly GCA_014898755.1). NCBI lineage: Eukaryota > Viridiplantae > Streptophyta > Magnoliopsida > Lamiales > Bignoniaceae > Handroanthus > Handroanthus guayacan. The sequence goes on along the minus strand of JACFYI010003299.1, from coordinate 200,994 downwards.
AGCAGTCGTAAAATTTACCAGAAGTGGAGTCCTTTCGAGTGAGTGCTTCTTCGTAAGGCAAAAGTAAGCACTCGTGTGATGTCCAGAACTCTGTAGTGGTCTTGGCTCGACGATCACCAGCAAGAGCACCACAGACGTCCATGAACCCGAGGGCCTCATTGAGCCAGTGGGCTAGTTCATTACACCTTCTTGAAATAGTAGCAGCATTAAGAATTTAATTCCATCAATGAATTAAAAATGAAATAGCTTATAATATACCTATCAGCTTGCCTTTTGTGATCGATATAGTCAAGAACAGTCCACTGGGTAGCCCTCTTCATGGCACCGTAGCTTCCAGTTGGAAATGCTCTGAGGAGGGCAGATGTAATCAGGGATTGTGTGTAGGCCCACATGGTTCTTTCGGGATCCTGAATTTGCGATTTATCATTAAAAGCGTGACCGCCACTAGCATTGTCGCCATGGGAACTTGGTTTAGCGAATAGTCCTCCCATTGTTCCAACCTGTAGAATGCAATTAAAGTTAGACATGAAAAATACAATTATTCCATGGCCCTTTGAATGAAGTGATAGTGTCCCTTCATTTTCATGTAGGAGATGTAGGTTTGAAACCCACCAGCGATGCGTGGGGATTTGCTTACCGTGTAGTAGTGTTTGTCTACCAAATAATAGTTCAGAAAATTTGACTTATATTTAGTTCATACATTTGATTTTATATATTCGTGTGAGAAAGCGTAAAACTTGGAGATGTACTGTTTTAAAATATTGTTTTACTAAATTATTATTTTTTAATCAACTTTTTAGTGTTTCAATTTAATAGTGAATGATAATTAATATAATATCTTCGAAAAATATCCATATGTGCACTTAGGCTTACGGCCGGTTTAGTATTTAATTTGGTTTTATTAATCACTGTGTGGTATTTGTTAATTTTACAGATTCTTAATTTAAACTTTTGTTTCTAACAAATAAATGCCAACTGAGATTTCACAATTGATTATCAATTATATATAGGCTCGAAACATAATATTTATGCATAGATTATATCCAAGTTTGAATAGCATGGTTGATTGAAAATTTATAAGATTTTAGATCCATTATATTTTCTTCTCTAATCTATATTTAGAAAATCAACTCAAATTTCAAAATGAATTATTCTCTTAGGGTTTCAAAAGCATTTAGTTTTTCATGTTTTTTGGAAAAAATAAAATAATTTTAAGGGTAAAATCAGGATCGATGGCTGGGTGAACGTAATTGAGGTAGGTAAGAAATTAAAAAAACAGGGAGAAAAATGAAGACTATAAGAAATTAAAAATTGCTTAAAACAAACGAAATAAAGTGAAGAAGGCAAAAAAAAAAACGCAATTCATCAAATACTAGTATTCTTTGTCAGGCCACTCTATGCCCGTGTATTTAACATATACAGAATATAACTGATATGTGTATGAAATTATTAGTGGGTTGACAGATGATAATAATGGAAACTCATGATAGTAATAGGCTATAAATTACTATCTAGTAGTTAATGATAGTGGATTGTACATTAACCACGTTATTTTGGGACAGAAAATCTCATACTTTATTGAAATGTAAAGATTCATAAAAGATATGAATGAAAACCACTAGATACGAAAGCGATAAATGTTAAGTGTGTATATATATAAAATATAATGAAGAGTTAACTTATATGAAAAAGTGAAGCATTTATACTCCGCGAATTGTATGTTAACCTAATAATGGATGTAGAAATTTGGTAATTGAGCAAAACTTTAGTAGCATACATATAACATGTTATCTGAGATTCGATTAAGATTCTCTATTTCAAAGCAATGTTTTATCTTCTATTCCAAATCATGCTGATATTTGCTTATAAAAAACAAATGTTGTGATGATACACATTTTGGATGCATTCGTGTGGAATAGGAGATGAGATATAAAATAAAACAGCCATCCAACCAATTAACAAACTTATGATATCCATTGTCATGAAAAGAAGAAAAGTAGAAATAAGGACCTTAACAACAGGCATCATGCTTCCAAACATGAGAGCAACACTCATTTCCAAGAGCAACCTGAAAGTATCCTTAGCGTTGTTGGCGTTAAACTCTTTGAAACTCTCACCAGAATCTCCACCCTGCAAAAGAAACGCATTTCCAAGAGCCACCTGGGCCAGCCTCTCCTCAAGTTCGCGAGCCTCACTCGCAAAAGCAATTTGAGGGACGCATTCAAGAGTTTTGACGACGGATTCAAGGGAGGATTTATAAGGGTATTCTTGATTTTGGGAGACTTTTTTGGATTTCCAACTGTCAGGGCTCCAGGATTCTCCAGGTGGAGTGGCGGTGGTGGTGGTGTTGCCGGGACACAGCGGTGAAGTGAAGTGTTGGTGGATGCCGGCGGAGGTTGTTGTTGATCTGGGTTTGGTGGGGAGAGGATGAATTGAGGTGGGTTTTAGGGGAATGGAAGGTTTGGTCATGGCCACGGTGCTGCCCCGGTGGAGAAACTGGTTGGGAAGTCGGGACGCGGTGGCGGTGGTTGTCGTCGGAGCCATTGCCTTTGCCTGCATATTGTTCTTTTGGGTATATATCTGAAGGGAGGTCGCTCGGTTGGAGTTCTTGTGGGGGTATGCATCCATATATATATATATACACGCGCGCGCATATAGACGGATTTGAAGATATTTCGAGTGAAATTATGAATTCGTTTTAACATGTATAAAGAATTCAAGATTATACATTAATGAGTTTTGCTCAACATGACTCTATAATATAAGAAGGATATTCATTTCAAATTTTAAATAATTTTGAATTCTTGGATAATGTTCAAGGAATTAGGAAATGTACTTAATTATAAATGAATGTTTACCAATTATTTAATATTTGGTAAAATCTACAGCATAATGTATAAGGATATCTATTGATTGTGATTATGTTAATTTTAACAAAAGCAATAAAATCAATTAATTGCAGTTACTCAAATTGCGAGAAAATACTAAAGTTTTTGTAATTTTGAATTTTGATACAAAAAATACTTTAAATGGCTGGAAAATTTTAATGCATGATTTCAACTTCGAATAAACTTTTAAAGGATTCAATATTTGGTACAGGATTGCAATTACTGCATTTTTGTTTCTAAGAGAAAATGTCGGAAATATATTATATTACGGACAAATAACATTTCAAATTCAAAGTTCATTTGTAAGTACGGCTTACACAAATTTAGCCAAAGCATTGGCCAGAGTTTTTCCATTATGACGAATGAAAAGAGAAGGAGACCATCTCAAACTCGTTGACAAGCAATTTGCACTCCTCCACAGTAGCGCCAATAAGAGACATGTCATTGAAAGAATTATTTAACGCCTTAATTATGGAGATGAAATCTCCTTCAAAGATTACATTCTTCGAATATTTTAAAAGACAACCAAAATAGTCAATAAGCTGGTTTTGCCTTGACTTTACTAGGTTACAAAGCTCCGGCAAGTCACAACTTACCTTCCTTCGGAATCTCTTGCAACCATTGACGAACATTGATGACCCTTACTAAAAGGAAGTCCTCCATCAAAATTAATGTTACCCAATTTCCAAAAGAAGGTTGCCAATTATCAATAGAAGAAACTTGCTCAGTTGACTGAGAACCATTGTGAAAGATATTGATAGGCGTGTAATGGATAAGGTTTTATCCGACCCACGCCCCATATTCAAAGAATCCCTAATTGTCAAAACCCAAAATCTTTCTAATTAATTTCCAAGCAAGTTTGTAAAACTTATGTTTATAAAAAATTAGGAAAAGTTATATTTCGTCTTGTATATGTGTACATGGCCACTTTCTACTTTTGATCACGTATATTTTGAGTTTCAAAGTTTAGTCTTGTAACTTACACTAATTTTATATATATATTTCATCATTTTTTGCTAGCGTTGAAATTTTGCGCTCCAAAATTCAACATGGCTCAACGAAAGTGTGTTTTATGCTGAGCGTTAGCTTATTGTTGGATTCCGCACCAACAAGTTCACCACCAATGAGAAAATGATGAATAATGTAAAATTAGTATAAGTTATAGGATTAAACTTTGAACCACAGAACATCTATGATTAAAAGTGAATAGTGGTACGCTAAAGTAAAATGTATTATTCCCTCAAAAAATTATTTGGTAGTTTTATGAATTCTCGCATGGCAATGACGTAGGAATATTTTCTACTCGATTAGCTCTTATTTCACTTTGATTGAATTTGCTGAATGTGCGACTTTGAGTAGGATAATAATTTGTTTTATAAAATTGAAGTTCAATTGCATTGGGCCGCGAATTAAAGTTGATGTATTGGTCATGGATAAAATTCATGTGGAAGTTAATTTGGGAACTATCATTATTAATAATATTCCATTTGGGAATCCCCTACTTAACATTTCAACTCGCGTTAGAATCTCATATTGAAAAAGTATAAGAAATATCATCTCTTTATATGGTTTCGGACAATTCTCACCTTAAAAGTTAGCTTTTGGGGTTGAGTTAAATCCAAGATCCATTTTTAACATGATATTAAATGCAGATTCATTCCTGATATTGGGCTATTCAATGTCTGTTTCGTATTATTCTATACTTTAGATGTTCATTTCTGGGCATATGTTATTTGTTCACTTTTTTCATATTATTTCATGCTACATATGTTTATTCCTAAGCGTGTGGGGGGTGTGTTAAAATTTCACATCGGAAAAGTATAAGGGTTATGTCCTCTTTATATGATCCTGGACAATTCTCACCTCACAAGCTAGCTTTTGAGATTAAGTTAGATCCAAGATCCATTTTTAACAACTTGTTTTAATTATTTTTATATTATTAAAAATTTATAGGTTTATATGTACTTTATTTGAGAGAAAGATCTATAGGTATTTCAAGTGTAAGAATCTTTCAATGAATTTTCATTTTACATAAAATAGTATTAAATATGTTACTACGTACATGCCTGTATCGTAGCTTTTGATAGATTAAGTTTTTCGTCGTTTATGGACCTTCATTCATTCATAATTAGAAGTTTTAACCTTGGCAAAATTGTATTTTTTGTCTTGAAACTATACATTTATTTTTTCCACTTTTTCTATATGTACTAAATAACAGTTTTAGTCCTGTCAATAGTAATAACTTTGCAATTTATGCTTGCTTTTTGCAATTCTAATCCTTCTTGCAGGACTAAGATAGCCAATTATTACTTGTGAAAAATAGACATAAATTGCAAAATTATGACTACCTAGGGGACTAAAATTATTATTCAGTATATACCACTACAAAAAATAAAGGAAACAGCTACGGACCGAAACCTCGCTAATTGGTAGCTAAGTTGTAACTGTTCAAGTCACCGATGGATCTGCTATGACATAGCGAGGAATGGAAGTCGTCGCTTGCATGGGGTCGCTATATAGCGAGGGAATTAATTTGGTCGTGGATTTGTCGCTAAAATAGCGACGCTGCTCAGCTCTCGCCAGTTCCTCGCTAGGTAGGGAGTGAATCTTTGCCGTCGCTAAGTAGCGAGTGCCATAATCCTCGCTAGGTAATAGCCATTTTGTCGCTGATATTGTCGCTGTTTCTCACCATTTCATCGCTAATCGGTAGTTGTTGCCTTGTTGTCTTGTTGCTATTCAGTCGCTTGTTGGTCGCAGAATGGAAGATGATTCATGCCAATCCGTCGCCGATCCATAGCTAATGCGTAGCCGATCCAAAGCCATTCCGTCGCTGATCCATAGCCATTCCCTCGCTGATCCATAGCGAATGTGTCGCTGATACATTGCAAATGCGTCGCTGGGCAACTGATTAGCTTCCCATAATTACCCCTGTTTTTTCTATTCCGTTCCTGTTTTGGTTTCATCACACAATCAACAGCAACATTAATAAAAGCGGATAAATGTAGACAATAAGGTCGACAAACTATAGTACATCGAATTATCAAAACATAATCTATATTACTAATACCATACATAACGTCAACATATCAAAAGTGTTTCAAAGCATAACCATCAAAAGATAGTGTGTGAAAGCATAACCATGAGAAGATAGTGTGTCAAAGCATAACCATCCTAGTCTTTTGCATATTAGTAAGCTACTTCATATCAACAATAATAATATAATCTAATCTACTCTTGCAATATCATCCTCGTCACCATCTCGGGTAGGGTCCTGCTGTGTAGAAGAGCTAGCCAGACGAGCTCTTGAATCAGGAAGCATGCTCTTTATTATGACGATCATTCGGTCGTAACAACTCTCGCTCATATTAAATTCTGATTTGAGATTCAATAATTGAGTCACGGCCGATAAAATCGTATGTTTCTGACAACCATCCCAAATTGGCTCATCTGCATCTCTAAGCAAGTCGTAGAACTTTTGAGCTAAAGGATTAGGCTCCTCTTCAATATCATCATCTTCTGAATCAACACCACCACCTAAAGCATTTATAACTATATTTATATATGGATTCCTTTCATCTCCAAAATCCTCATCTACTACATTTCTAGAACTACTGGCGCCCCAAAGTTCCTCACCATGAGCTGTCCAATTGACATAATTTGCCATAAAATCGTTACTGTATAAATGCTGCTCTACCCAAAAAGTCTCCATTCTTAAACCATTTTTACATCTCGCACATGGACAGAGAATACGACGTGCAAAATCAAACACGATCGGATGTTCATTAATGAATTTAATGAAGTCATCAACTCTATTTTGGAATTCCTGACTAACCCGACCAGTTGGATCCTTTCTACGAAACATCCAACTTCTATCAGGAAGCATGATTGCTGCAATTTATTTGAATTGAAGAAACTAAATTAATATAGTTAAGAAATGAACTTGAGAGAGAGAGAGAGAGCAAGGGTGATCTTACACATGGGTAAACTTACCCAACCGTCGTTACCCACCCTTGGGTTTTAGACCCTGTCTCTCACAAACATGAGATGCATGGTTTTGGTTTTAGACCCTTTGTATCTCACAAATATGAAATTAGATCAACATCATGGTATATCCTTCCTACGGTACAGTATATAGTAGTTTTAGGCTTACGAATTTATAGAGCTTTTAGGCTTACGAAGGCCTATCAAAGCCTTAAGTCTATTAAGACCTGAGTCTATTAAAAGTCTACACATATACGAAATTTAAATTTAACTAGAATTTTAAAAGTCCACACATATGCGGTTCAGGCCGTCGCCGTGTTAGTCCTAAGATTTTGGGACCATGAATTATTTGTGCATGCTTTGGTATTTTCATGTCTGTGGCCAAATTTGAATGTTTGAAATGGTTGAAACTTTGTTCTAAATATTATTTGTGCTACGTGACATGTTGTTCACTAATAGGCAATGTAAGTTTATGTTTTCCAAATGCATTTCTGAGGAAAACGTTTTCCAATAACGACTCTTGTCTTGGAGGGTGAATGGTTTTGAGAAATTTCTCAAAATGGTCTTACTACATACAGTTTAACACTATTCTATCAACCAAATATTAAAATCATATCCGATCATATTTTTACATATATATTAATTATATATATATACATACACATATATGTCTGTTTCTAAGTGTGTGTGTAAATTTTAGAACTAAACCAACCCAATCTAAAATTAATTCCACATAGGAGCGGACTTTATTATTTAATCCAAATCTAAGCTTAATTTTGTGATATTTAATTGATTAAAAAATTTAATAGGCTAGATTTCAATTATAACCGTTCATAATTGAAATAGGCAAATCGAGTATAGAATTAAGTGATTCGGTTTATTAAAGATTGAAAAGCTACTCTATGAAGTGACTTTGCACTATGCAATTCAGAATCAAAGAAAATCCGATTCACAAACAATTCTAATCACCACTATTCTATTGTACAGTATGTTCTAATCAAATTTGGATATCCTTCCTATGGTACAGTATATGTCAACTGGGCAAATGAGGTACCAGCGAAGTCCACTTATGAATTTGGTTGCAGTTATTGGTCCCATGGCTTATTAGTATCAGATGACAATTATTGTTTATAATTGTTCTAATTGGTCTTGCTGTTAACTGTTAAATAATTTTTAGTTCTTCTTGATCAACTTGACGTATAACTGAAGTTTGGCCTAAGGGAGTTTTGATGATGCAGACTGTAAATTATAGATTGGTTTTTAATGAGAATTTAA
>JACFYI010003299.1:178240-189440 GCA_014898755.1 Handroanthus guayacan | reverse complement strand
GCTGGGAAGGTGGGGTATGGTGGTGGTGGAGAATGGGGTGGCGGTGGTTATCGGAGCCATTGATTTCGCCTGCATAGATACGAGAGAGAGGGTGTTTAATTAGTTCGAGTATGACTTATGATATATGTGGTATTTATAGGGAGTTCGATGGCCTAATTTTGGTTAGATATTAATTTCTTGATAATTTCAAATTATAAATTATGGGAGAATGTTTTAATTGTTGAAAATTTTGATGATATTTAAAGTTTATGTAGCTTCCTTAAAATATTTAATTTCAAATTTTTGAAATTTAATTGTAGTTGCCCAATTTGGACTAGAAATTAATTTTTGATCATTTTGAATTTTTGCAGAGGTTAAATAAATTAGAAATCATTTATTGTGAATTGAATTTCGAGTAATTATTCAATGTTGGGTTGATTTTTACTTATATATGTGGATTTGGTTTTTATTGGGTTGTAAGTGGTTTATTTGTCCGAATATTATTGTTCTTTTTTGTAATTTTGTAATCTCTAATAATGGAAAAATATTCTAATTGGTCAATGAACATTTCACGTATAGTTGTCGTCTTGATGTAATAGTGTAATGAAGTGCTCTATTGGTTGTGTAATGAATAAAAAAAGAACATTCATTGTCGATGTATAGTTATTAAACTCGTAAGATCCATCTAGGTCCATGTACTTCGATTGGCTAAAAATTTTACATAACTCATTCAAATAAGGCTTCCCATCTCTCATGTATGTCTCCTGATCGGAAATAATGCTATTGCAAACCCTCATTAATTTACTTGCAAGTCGTTATAAATGCAATCTTGTCTAGTTGCATAGATTGTATTGCAAACGATCTATCGATACTATTCACGTGGCGGTGTGTACTGCTACTTGGATAGCCAGACCCCTTTAATATTTGGTCAACCAAATGATTGGCCAAGATCTTAGACCCTGTGATGTCAGGACAAATTAGACACTTTTTTTTTTTTGGCCATCTGGAAAGAGGAAGGATAAATTCGTCTTTTGATCAAATCTTTCTTTCAGGATGGCTAACCATAAATATTAGCATCATAATTAATTTGCTATAGGTACACATTGAATAAACCTAGCCTACTCACTTTCTAGCTTGATATCTTCGTCCTCAACCTCTCAAACCCGACTTAAGCATTGAAGGGTCTCAATGAAGACATCTCCACAAGCTTCACGTGCTTTCCTATCCTAAAACTTTAGACTCACAACCATATTCGAACTCAAGTAGGCTTTCCATTGCCAGCTCGATCTCCAATATTCCAACTTAGATATCACCCTACTAAAAAACACACTTCATCGGTAACATATTTCATAATGTATATATCGACAATGGTGGCATGTTGAGGACTTTGTTTCCCCTCATTCTGGGGTGTCATTCAACCTCCAACATGGAATTTTGTCAATACAAGTACCTCCTTCATGCTAGTAATTTGTATCAGGCTGCGGCCAACAGAAGTAAGTTTTTTTTTCTTTGAAAGCATATAAATATTCAACGATAAGGGCAATTAAGTAAATAACAATTACAATTCACAAAAGATATAGGGCTTGTCAAACAAATTATCAGTCATAATCAATTTATGCAAGATTGTTGTGTAGATAATGTCTAAAATTAGATAAATTAAAGATTCTCCAATAATAATTTTATCATATAATCTTGTTTGAGCCGTGTTACACGACATTAGCTATCTTGTGAATCAAATGCGTCCTGAAATATTGGTGCCATTTTGTTTATCTAGTAATTTTGTCTTAAAAAATTGTATCATGATTAAAAACCATCTATTTTATTATGCAAGAAAGATATAATCTATTTGACTAGTTCATTGTAAAGCATTTAAGTTCACCTAAAAGAATTTAAATTATTTTCAAGAAAAATAATTTCAATATGTTACAGGACAAATAATACAGGTACCAGTGTTCATAAAACCAATTCTACCACCGACATACTAACCTCATTCCAATATAAAATTGGGATAATTACCTCTTTACCCCTTGTAGTTTTTCATAATTACCAAAAATCCCCTTAAAATTTGGATAATAACCATTACACCCTCTAGTATATAGCGCAAGCTAATGCATAATAATAATAACACTCCCTGAAGGTATGCATAATTGCAATTAGACCCCCTAGGTTGACGTATAATATTACAATTGCACCTCTTTATCCAGAGGGTGTACATGTAATGTTTAGAACTTTCAAGGAATGTAATGGTAATTATCCAAACCTCAGGAAATATTTTGATAATTATAATAATCCTCATAGGGTGTTTAGGTAACTATCCCCATAAAATTCCAAGCACAATTGTGAATTACCAGGGTTCAAACTTGAAATTGTGCTCCTGCTAAAATTACAATACTAAGATCTAAAGCATCGAACATGCCTCTTCAAAGGACAAACATGAAAATGTTCAATCTTCACTGCAATAATTTGTACATAACATTTGTTGCCAAATCAGTCAGATGTCCCTACTAGATACAAAATTCCCAGTTTGAAGTTCTGGTTCAGGACAAGATAAACTGAAATCTCTTATCTTTTCACCAATCTTGACTACTACAAAGAATAGAATTCTATAAACAACTACCATCCCAAATAAGGTGCCAAGATCAACCCATTTTGAGTAACCCATCTCCACTTGCCATATATCCCTCAAAATGGTCTCACCATCAATATCACTAGAAAATCTTTGGCCTTCAAATTCATTCTTGTATAACCCTTGGTATGCATACTTATGGAAGGCAATGTAATACATTGGATATTTCCAGAAAATGTTGGGTAAATCCTTAGGTAACTGAAAGAAACCGCCACTTAACATCATTAGCCCTTGAATACCTGCCCCGACAACCAGCCCCAAGAGAAAGTTTGGCATGATACTTGCCACGATCATCATTAGGCTCTCGATTATCATCATGCATGCAAATAGTACCAAAACGAAGTATAAAAATTGTATGTTTCCTTGGTGAAGGCCAGCTAGGAAGTATGTGATTGCACCAGGTATTGTCGAGATGAACAATAGAAATGGTATGGAAGAAACTGTGTTCCCTACAACAAATGCTGCTGCCCCATAATGACCATTTAATCTTTCACGTTGAAAAACCTACGTTTTGGAATTAAAAGTGGATATGTTTCTCTAGATTTCAGGGCTGATCATATATCAATTCTTGACATATAGTAAAGAAATTAATGCTGTGGACTCACCTTTAAGTCTTCTACGAATGATGGGAAGCCACCAATTGCCATTATAGTCAACAATGAAGCTACAAACATGAGCAATGATCCTCTTTCCTGCACAACAGAATATAGTGAAAAACTACGATTTGATTTTGATTTGCTTGACTGAAATGTTGATCCTTAACCATTATGCATTTTGGACTTACATGAATGGAGTTATAGCCACTCCTGATGTTATAAAACACACTTCCTAGGCCAAATCCCAAGGCAACGTAAATGGCCAGCCGTAACCAATAGTAGCCCAGATCACGGTACATATTGATAAAAGACCGTTTTGTGAGAAAAACGCATTGTGTAAATATGTTAGCTTGACTCTCCTTCTTCTCGGTTGGACCTCCGTCCTATAATAGGTAAAATACATAAAAGAGAAAAATACATGAAATACGGGATGATGTGAACAGCCTTGATTCTTACACGTTTATGCAATTCGGTCACTAATGCCTTCATCTGCTTACAAGTATTTGACAAACTATAAGATCTTATAAGCTGATTAATCACTTCCTCTGCAGTAAATTTGTTTCCAGTACCCCTTTCAATGTCCTAAAAGACAGTGAAAACCAGAAAAGATTCAATCAAAACCTCATTACTGCAAATGAAGTGATTATCTTCTTAATATTAACTTACCTCATCAAAATCTGTATTTATCATTTTGAGATAATGATCAGCTGGATTCTGTAAAGCTGGACAGGGAAACCCATTCATTGCAAAAAACTACTTTAAATCAATAACAAAATCAACAATCAAGAATTATTAACACATCTTAACATACTTTTCAACTTGGCAATATAAGCATTATACGCTCACCTCATTTGCTAACCTTGAAGGGCCAAAGTATATAGTTCTACCCGACGAGAGGAGGCAAAGATTGTGAAGAAGCTGAAAAACTTCACTAATTGGTTGATGAATGGATGAGATAACTGTCATTCCATATTCATGGGCCAGTTTTACTATTCTCTTCATCACGAAGTACGAAGCTGCACTATCAAGCCCACTTGTTGGTTCGTCAAGAAAAAGAAGCTTCGGTCGTTTTAGAAGTTCCATGCAAATGCTTACTCTTCTCTTCTGTCCACTACTAAGGCCCTTTCTTCCCCATTCTCCAATTCTAGTATCGACTGAATCCTGAAGCCCCATCTCCCTTATGGTCCTCTCGGCTATTTCCTTTTTCTCAGCTTTTGACATTGCTACAGGCAATTGGAGTTGAGCCGAGTAGTAAACGGCTTCTCTAACTGTTAATGTCCATGTTAGTGCGTCTTCTTGTGTCACATAGGCCTAATTAGCATAAAAAGCATAACACGAAACTGTTTAAAAGCAGATCAATTGGTTAAGAGTAGCTCATCTAGGAGAAGTTATCTGCATTTGATTTACATGATAACAAATGATTGAGTTAACACGAAATGGAAACAGCAACTACTGTTTCTGATTATAGAACTCCAAGAAAATCCGGAATAAAATTTGATATGAAGTTGAGGGATAATTACCTCAACACCTGCTCACGTTTTGCCCAATTACAGAAACACCTTGTGGTTTGAGATATTACAATAATACTTCTGCCGTTAGTTTAGCTGAATAAAAGACTTAATAGAGCCAGTGCAACATCACAATTACACCCCCGAAAATCGACATATTCACTAGACTCCCTATTAAATGTATACTCAAAACTTCACACACATTCTATTAAATTTTGTCATCTGAACAAACTAACACGGTATTACTGTAATTTCTTAAAATAGGAGATATTTTTGTAATTAAGACAAATCTCAAAAAAGTGTAGAGGTTAATATTCCTAAAGTTATCGTATCTTTAGCTTATACCGAAGTTCCATAAGCAAGCTTTTGCTTCCGACCATTTATCAGGATATCCCCTCTCTGCCTTGTTCTTGAACTTAGCCTTCCTGTAATAATTTTTCATATTCAGTAAATCAAAATTTTCTTCATTTCATGCCTTGTACAAAAGAAAACTAATAGCAGCGAAAATGCACTTAACACATTATTTTCACAAAAAGGAAGATTTGGCCCTTTCATTTCAGGCAACTGTATTATGGGCTATCAAAGTATTAAAATAGAAAAATACAAATAACAAGAGTTAATTAACCTGCCAATGCGTCAAGAAGAGTGGATTTGCCGCAACCAGAAGGACCCATAATTGCCAAGACCTCACCAGGGCAAGCGTAGCCCGTAAGCCCTTCAAGAATTGATTTTGTCCCATCTTTTTTCCCAGTTGAAACACTCACCCAAAGCTCCTCCCACGTCAGGTAAACTCCACCTCCCTGTAAAACATTAACATCTACATCAAATGGGACCAAATTACCTTTCTCTGGATCCGGATTTGAGCCACAAGTTTCAAAATCCTCTTTACAATGTGATAAAGACGAAGCCATGTTGCATGCAAAAATGGAGGTGGTGGCTTTAAATGGAGTAAGATTCTTGATGTACAGAATATATGGGTGAAGAAGACAAAAGCAAAATTCGTGGACTACTGTCGTTTCGCCATTTAGTCCCGTGACTGCAGACAGAGAGAGTAAAGATAAATATTAATTTTAAGTACTTTAAAGAAAGGGGCTGAATGATGCCAAGATTTGCTATAGTTTTTCTCGTTTTGCTTTATAAAATCAATGCTTGATAACGTTTTGCGCTCATCAAAGAAGCATTTTTGCAATGGGGTTTGGTCAATGAGGCTGTCACGGGTTACAAACTTCAAACACGACGGATTATCGGCTTCAAAATCAAGATAGCGTGCTGCGTGCGTCTTATTATTAATCTGGAGCTGCTTCTCTCTCTCTCTCTCTCTGTTTTTTTTTTTTTTTTTTTGGTGTTTTCCTTTTAGTTTTAAACTTTTAGCTTCCGCTTGTTTCCATCGATACATTTGATCTTCCGCTGGAAGGAGAACGTGACTGATGCCATTATTCCATGTAAACGCTTAGGCGTTTGGAATCAATAATGGATCAAGTGAAATGCAGTTCCGTCCCATTTATTTCAGATTATGGACTTTTTTAATCGAATTATATTTATCAAATATTTTATTGATTAAAGATCCTACAAATTCAAATCCAATTTGGACTAAAAGTTTAATCAAATCCATTGAGAGACCTAATTAAATCAATGCATTAGTTTTCAGACTGACCTTAATGTTATGCTTTTTCAGTTTAAACTGAGCATTTTTATATACATTAAATTAAATATGAAGATGTTAAATTATATAAATTACTTTACAAAAAATGCCGTCAAGTCACTTGAATGGTCTACATTTTTGTACTTTGCAATCCAATCATCAAAAAAAGTTTTTACTTTGTCATATCAATTTTATAAAATTTTCACTTTGCAATTTAAATGCATTCTTTTCGTGGAATATTTCTCCGGAATAATCTCACATGTGACTCATGTGTGAATAATAAAGTAGAATTGACAAAGAAACAATTTTTCCCAAAAAATGCACTTAAATTGCAAAATGAAAATTTCGCAAAATTGAGATAATAAAGTGAAACTTTCTTTCTTATTAAATTTTAAAAGTGCAAAAACGTTTATAGTTCGAGTGGCTTAATATCATTTTTCTTTATTAATTATTCTTAGATTATTACGTATACAACCATGAAGTATGTAAATAATAATTTCATAAACACAATGCCTTCACTACATTTATTCATTACAAAAATATAGTATAGTGAGGGGGAAAAAGAAAAAAAGGAAAAAAGAACAAAAGGCCTTTAAAAAACTTGACGTAGCCAATTTGTTATTTTGTCTATCTCTGTCCGAACATACATTACATCTATCAGTAACATAAATCTGAGAGGTAGGGGTTGAAAAGGCCAAGTCAAACACGTTAGTGGCGAGGCATTTTTGCCCCTCAAACCCAAGAAAGGCAGCCTACAACTTATACAAGCATGTTCCGCAGCTTATTTCAACTGGAGGGGGGTTGACATTATTGGCACCATCAAGATCTTCCAACCGAAGCTTGGCTTAGTAATTCCTGAACATGTCAAATTTTACGAAAGGATAGGGACAGAGTCAGGAATTTTGATAAGAGAGCAAGATTGGATTGTCGAAAATATAAATATTTTTCATCTACTTTATAATACATATTAGTAAATATATAAATATTTTTTATTGAGTAGTGGCATTTTCTTTTCTTTCTTTCTTTTTTTCTTTCATTTTTCTCAGCTTGGCGTGTGGCCCTATTTCTGAGAAAGGGAAAGATGCTTTGTTTGTTAAATTGTTGGGTTAATTACCTCTAACGTTCCTTTGAGATTTAACTTAATTACAAAAACACCCCTTGTGGTTTGAACAATTACAATAAAATCTCCCGTACATTACAACTAGATCCACTAAAAGTATAAAAAAATTAACTGAAATATTACAAATAGAAGTTCCTACTAATACAAGGGTATTTCCATAACTCAATCAAACCTCGGGAAGTGTTGAGATAATCATCCCCAAATTGTTCGATAAGGAAAGGGGTAAAAATGATAAATAGGTATTCAAAATAATCATCACTACCTTATGTAATTTGAGATCAGAATCAAAGAATAATAGCATGTGGAAGCTGTTTTCTTGCAAACATTCTAGCTGCTACAAGCCCAGCAGCCAATGCAGCTCCAAAGAGAGTGTGCAGTCTCACACAGTAATATTTTGCCATGAAGATCTTTGTCTTGTCCTTTCAAATTGAACAAAAACGTGAATAACTAACAGCAATATTATTCAGAGCCCTCAACAAGAGAACGTAACATACAAAAGAAGCAATGAAATGGCATTTCTAACGACTTTAGAGGATGTTCAACTAAACTTATTTGAAACCATCATATAATTTCCTATATCTTGTAAGATTATTTCATAAATAAGTTCTTGGAGTATTTGGATAAAACAAGATATTAGAACTTAATTATAAGAGGATAATAATTGCAACTTTGCAATTAACATAAATAAAATTGAAAAAATATGTTAAGATTTTAAAAGTAAGTTTGGAACTTATAAGCTCTTTTCCGAGAAAATTCACAAAATTTTCTAGATCTTATAAGCTCATGTTAGATGTTTTAAAGAGCTCATACGCTTACCCAAACGCTCTTAGTTTGACGACTCCTATGTGTCGAGGCCATTATTACAATCTGTGTGAAGTGGAAGGATTGTTCTGCTCACATGAAGGATACACTTTACACAATTCCTAGAATTCCGCCGTTTGATATCATTTGTCTAACCGCATCTTTTAGGTATAAGTTTTAGGCTTTTAGCGACAAAACTTTTTTGAACTGTAACAATCGGATTGGAGAAGATTTTCTCAGAAAAAGTATAACAAAGACAATTATTCGTACTCACCTTATGGTTCTTCTCGACAAAACTAACAGCTGATTTTCCCACAGGTAATGTTAAAGCGCAGAGAACCTGTACCAGAATGATAAATATTAAAACTGAACAAGGGGAAAAAGCAAATTCATCATATGTAGAGAAAGAAAAAGAGGAAATAATGGCTTACGACAGATGAGAAAGGAAGTGTTTGGCCGAGTCCTAGAATAAATAGAAGCGAATAGAGCGCCCCAACAGCCAGTTTCACTACTTTTGCACCTCCTTCAGTTCCGAGCCTGACCTGGATTTGAATGCAAACGGATATGCCAATTCATCCTTCAACTAATTCGTCAATCTTTTAAGGTTTAAAATAGGTGCACTCACCAAAGGAGAATATTTTCCAACAGCCTTATCATCCTCTGTCTGAACCATTCATCATTCAAATCAGTTAACGAAAATATTTTAGAGAGATTTTAGAGAGAGAGAGAGAGAGGTATGACCTGATGAAAATGACTACAGAAGAGGATCAAGGATGTCGTGTAACCAACAAGAATTGATGAAGAAACAATAGTGCCAGAAATTGACAGCTCCCTATCGATCAATAGCATAGCACAGGTCAGTAGGAGGTACAAGTTCTTGTATCACAATTGGCCAAGTTAGAAAAGTAGACAACCTTGTACCACTCTGCAGCAAGTAAAAGGCACTGGTAGCAAATGGACCAAAAGCTGCAAAGCATAAGGGTTCTCCCACTCCCAGGTAACTCAAGCGAAATGGTGGACACTGCAACGTGTTATTTATCACACCACGTGAAAATATAGTTTGTTCATCTCATGTCTTATGATAGTTAAATCTCCAAAAGATTTTATCGATTGAACTTCACAGTACACACGACAAGCTATACAAAATTTGCAATTTGTCCCTTCGTTCTGCAAAGGATGCCTAGTTTTCTATTTCAATTCGTTCAAAATGAAAATGTTTATCATTTAAGTGCCTATTATGCTTTCAATTTAAATTACTTGTACCTGGTACATGATGCCACAGATTATGGCATAAGCAAGTAGAAATACAGAACGTAGACTTCCAGCCTCCACCGCCACCCAAGCAATTCCCACAATACCAAGCGCAAGTAGTAACCAAGCAAAAATGTGAGTTCCTGTCCGACTTCAAAGAGCAATACAAGATGGAAAAGTCACTCTGTACGTGGTTCATGAAGGGTATGGGAAGGGAGAGGAGAAGGATCTTTGGCGAGAGACAATTTCTCACCTGCCTACTAGGTTAACAACTGATTCTTTCTTGTTTTTATCCGCTCCAGTATCAAAATCATAAACGTCATTGCTGTCCACAGGACATGTAAAAAGTGATCCACAACAACATTCAACTTGCGAATTAATGAATACAAAATGGTCTTTTAGATGAATTCCATGTTTATCCTATTGAGTATACTTTAACAGAGGGAGGAAAGAATTTGATCGAATAAAAGAAACACTGATCAATTCAATATATCCAATGATAAACATTGATTGATGAAATCACAGTATTCTTAAAAGGTAAATTTCTGACCTTAAGTTAAGCCAAGCTATGATAAAAAATGAAGAAACCAATAGCATAAGATAACGCTTTCCAAAGTACTGGCCTGTCTGCAAGTAAGCTGCTGCACTACCAACCTGTTTGTTGGATCAATAGTTTCGCAAAATATAACTTCATTATCTAGCAATCAGTTTCAATGTGCACAGAAACAATTATAATCTTCAGTTTGCATCACTAATAAGAGTTGTGTAGTCAAATAAAAAGTCTCCAGAAACATAGGCCCCCTGATTCAATGGTCAGTACGAAGCTTTTCTTACGAATGATCACTGAATCATGAATGCAACGGCCACAATTTCATCAACTTTAAAACACACTTTGTTGACGCAAAATTTTCAACGAGTTTGTGCAATCACTCTTCTTCGTATTTCGGCCTTGCCGAACATCAAAATACATAGCTCTTGAGTCCTGAAGGACACTGATGAAGTGCGCATGGTAACACAGGCATAACCGTATAAGTTGATATAAAGACTAGTGCTTCATGCCATGGTTATACATAATAGCAAACACCATTAACATTAAGTTGGAGCCGCGTATTACAATCAAAGACATTATCCGCCTATTAATTTTCACCAAAAAGTGATTCTTAGAGAACAACAATACAATAAAAAAGAAGAAGATTGTAGACTCACTGTTATAGGGATCAAAGCTACAGTGTACATTGGTAATTTGATAGCCCTCCATATCAAAGTTGCTTTAGAGACACTTTCCTTCTTCTCTTCTTCAATAAGACTGTCATCGTGCTCTGCTCTACACTTCAACAAAATCCTATGATGTCTCCGTAAAGAATATAATTGCCTAATGTTTGACTCATTGGAATATGCATTCATGCATAATGGCCTTCGACTGGCATTTTGAAGAGGTAATAATACTTGATAAATCCTGAAAATCAAGTGTAACAGGAAATCTGATTTAATGTGCAGAGATAATCCTACATCATGATAGTTTTGTACAACCAATGAAGTCTAACAAGTTCGATTATCAAGCCAAGAATTGGAAATAAAACATAATTGAAATATTACAAAAATGAAATACGAAATGAAATATATGATCAGATAGTTGAGTAAGCGCTTACCCTGATCATGGAATAGTAAGTAATACCC
>JACFYI010003299.1:141025-153226 GCA_014898755.1 Handroanthus guayacan | reverse complement strand
CGGACCGTTTGACATCTCTAACTAGTACCATTCAATTCTTGAGCAATCCGACAGACAACTAGCCGCACAAAAATCACACGGGCTCAATTAATTATTCTACCGGGACAAGTAAATAGAGCAATAACATAAATGTGATCCTTTATTCTGAAATGATACATTTAGAAGACAGTGACAAAGAAAAAAAAAAAAAAGAAGATAAATTAACAATAGATTTGGAAATTAAGAAGGTATTTGAAGATCGGTCTTCTATTTCAAAATTTATCTTATCTCCTATTTTATTATATGAATACATACTAAGTATATTATATATATATATATAATTAAGTACTAACAAAAAAATATTTAATATACTTTGCATTTGTATATCAAATACAGTACAAAGTGAAATATGTTTCGAAACAGTAGATCCAAATTGATGGACTGGTTATTCTCTTTTCTTGTTGGATAAAAATAAGGAACATCATTTCCACTAGAATCACATACCAGTGCATGCATCTCGATATTTGAACATACTTAGAAAGCCATCAAGCGTTTGAATAACAAAATAAAAGTTAAAACAAAATAATAATACTTCAGTTAATGCTTCTATAAAACCTACACAATGAGACTTGCCAAGTGCCAACCAGAGTATACTGTATATAGGTTTGGCAGCCGCGGCATTGTTTCCAACCATTCATCCACATTTTAAGAGCCCTAGAGAGGGTGCCACATGTAAAGTTACAACTGATAAACTTTGAAGCTATAAATACCCCTCATTCGTCATCACTGACGAATTAATTACCGTTCACATGCTTTCAGCAACCTTGACACACACATGACGACCTCACGCCAATATATTTTATTAGGCATCTAGATTAATCAATTTACTATGTTGAGTGGTTGATGATGACCCTGAAGGGTTATCTTTGTAATATCTCATACCCATATTAATATATGAGGCCTTAGCACTTATCACATATTATCATAGCCATTAATAAGTAGCTAGCGGCTGGAACACTAGTACCATTCAATTTTAGAGCAATCCAACAAACAACTAGCCGCACAAAATCACACGGGCACATTTAATTATTCTATTGGGACAAGTAAATAGAGCCATAACATAAATATGATCCTTTATTATGAAATGATAACTTTAGAAGACAGTGACAAAGAACAAAAAAAAAAAGATAAATTAATGAAAGATTTGGAAATTAAGAAGGTATTTGAAGATCAGTCTTCTATTTCAAAATTTGTCTAATCTCCTATTTTATTATATAAATACATACTAGGTATGTTATATATAAAATTAAGTATTATACATATAATTAAGTATTAATAAAAAAAATATTGAATATACTTTGCATTTGTGCATCAAATACCGTACAAGGTGAAATACGTTTCGGAACAGCATATCCAAATTGATGGACTAGTTATTCTCTTTTCTTATTGGATAAAAAAAATAATACTTCAGTTAATGCTACCTACACAACGAGACTTGCCAAGTGCCAACCAATGTTATATTGTATATAGGTTTGGCAGCCGCGGCATTGTTTCCAACAATTCATAGGCCTACTCCTATAATAATTGATTTTTATAAATATATATATATATATTATTTTAATACAAATTATTTTCTCAAATTGTGACTCATTAAAAGTTTTAAGTTTTAATTATTGTGATTGAACGACTTATATATAAAGTGGTAACCTATTTTGGCTGCGGATGGCTCTAGATCTTGATAGGCCAAAATAATTTTATTAATTGAATCGTTCACAGACTTATACATTAGGTAATAATCGACCTAATCTAAATTATGAAATAAAAGTATTGCGCTTTGGATTCTTTTAATCTTAATTTTAGAAATTGGACATTTGGCCTAACTTGATTTCAAAAATTAGTTTGTAAGGTGAGAATTATCCAAATACCACGTAAAGAAGTCAACACATCCCCGCATGCCCAGAATTAGATATTTAGAGCATAAAATAACATCAAACGAGTGTCCTAACAACACTGAGTAACCTAATATCGATGATGGGTCTAACTCTCATATAATATTGAAAGCGGACCTTAAACCTAATTTAACCTCAAAGCTAGCTTATAAGATGAGAATTATATTGTACAAAGCTATGTAAAGATACCAGAACCCATACATTTTACTGATGTGGGCTTCTAACAAATATATATGAAATGATTGTTTTATTATTTTTAAAACAAAATAGCTTTTTATTTACACATATTTGTTTGCAGGTGAGTTTTACATTTATAATTTTTACTACCTTTTGTTCAAAAATTATATTCTCTCTAATGCTTTAAATTCTCGTCAGGCAACACTTGAAGCGATGAATGGAAACATTAATTTATGGAAAAATAACATAACTATATTCTTGAAAATTTATTTGAATCTAATTCTTGCATAATAAATAGAGAGGAATTTTTATTTGCACTTTTTACTTTTTTTTGCACTTGAATTCTATTTTTAATATTTAGCAATTTACCACCTTGCCTAAGAAGTCCAGGAAGTCTATATAAGGTTAAATTCACTGGAGATAGGGTCTAATAAAGTAATATTGAACGTTTGTCAGTAATTGAAAAGATACGTGTCAAGTATCTTTACAATAGTAGGGATATCACTTTAGGATAACCTTCCAATACTTAAATCAATAAAAACGAGAAAGGATTAGGATATATATAAAAGAAAAAGTGTGAGCAAGAGTTGTTGAATAAAAAGTGATTGCTTCATAACGACGGAAATATTATTTATCAGAGGCAAAATATACCATGCATAGAGGACCATAATCCATGTCCTCTAAAGATGTCAATTCCATAATTTTTGGGATTGGATTGTATAATAGGATCGTGTAACAACTTATAAATTCCCTTAATTAAAATTTTAAATCATTGCTTTTAGTTGATAGACGTTTTTACAACATTTTTGCTCAAAAACGTTGTAAAAATGTCTGCCGACTAAAAGCAATAATTTAAAATTTTAATTAGAAAAATTTTCGGGTTGTTACAAATCGAGATTGGATTCCGTTAGAATCCAAATAAAAGGATGGGGATCTTGATGACAGTCATGTCATTAAGTTAATGTTGAGGGCATTTTAGGCATTTTTAGCCGTTTGATACTTGGCCATATGAATGTGACATTGCTTCTTCATGTGTTAAACAGCAATCCATTTAATTTGTAGGACATATTTGCATTGGGTTCGGTATTTACTTTTCACTGTCGCCTTTTCATTTTTCTTTTTTTTTTTCATTTTCAATCAAATTCCATAGCCTACATAAAATATGATATTTCATATTTTTACTAGTTTTTTCCTATATGGATGCCGAATTAATTAATTGCGAGAAAAATAACAACATACAAAATTCAATCCAAATAGTAACTTTGAGTTACACAAGATTCAATATACGAGATTAACGACTTATTTTAAGTTACGAAAGATATTAAACTTGTGAATGCCAAAGTGTCAAACAAATTGGAATCATCCACCAAAAAAATAAAAATAAAAATAAAAATAAAAAAATAGAATTTTTTTTTTTTTTAATCAATGAGTTCCAGTTTAGTAGCAACCCATCTGATATCAAATAAAAATAGTAATTTCTCTTTTATATTCCTTATACGTGCTAAGTTTTCCTCAAAATTATGTTTGTGGTTTTGTCTGAAAGGGTTTATTTATGTAAAAGCATGGTATGAATTTAGTTGATTGAGTTTGTAATATTTGGAATTTTAGTTAATACATAGAAACAAAAAATAAAAATAAAAATAAAAATAAAAAAAAAATAAAAAAATGTTTTGCCATGCAAAGGATATTAAAATAATATCTTTTGTTAAATTTATGTTGTTCTATTTCCTATACAACATAAATTTTTTGTGCTTTACCAAATAAATGAATGGGCAAATGTTCATTAATAATACCTCATGTTTTCAATTTTTTTCTCACTTTGGTCTTTCATGTTTCATTTTCTATTTTAGGGTTCCTAAACTAATAAATTTGTATTACTTTAGTCATTTGGTCAACTTTTGAGCCACATTTTACTGAAAAAAAGACTCACATCAACATTTCTCGCCACTTAAAAAAGGGAAAAATTATTATTTAAGTAAGGAATAAAAAAAAGAAAAAATATCTAAACAAAAGACCATACAAATCATTAATATTCTTTGCATCCACATGAGCATCACCTTTATAAGTAACGTTTCTGTTGCTGTTATTTGTAAGGTCTCTTATTTGGATATTTTTTCTTTTTTATTCCTTGCATAAATGACAATTGTGCCCCTTTATAAATAGCGGGTAATGCTGATGTGGGTCCTTTTTTTAGTAAAATTGGCACAAAAATTGATCAAATGGCCAAAGTAATACAAATTTATTAGTTTAGGGACTCTAATATCAAAAACAAAACATGAGATATTAAAGTGAGAAGAATAGAAATATTAAGGACCATCAATGATATTTCCCCTAAAAGAAAATTTGGACTTTTCTCTTTATTTTGTTATGGAAGTACATATTTATAATATATTATGCTTATTTGCATAAATTTAGGATGACATAGCATATATAGTTCCATTTTGGTTGTGCATTTAGGGACATAGATGTGAAAGATTAGATATTGCTTCAATTTTAGGAAGGCTTCCTCTTATTCTTCCGACCATTGGAAAGCCTTAACCTTCTTCAAGATCCTGAAGAAAGGTAGTGCTTTTTTGGCTGATTTTGAGATAAAGCGACTCAACAATGCTATTCTGCCCGCAAGCTTTTGTACATTATTCACTGTCTTTGGTTAGGACATCTCGATGATTGCTTTTATCTTCTCCGAGTTTGCTTCTATTCCTCTTTCTGTTACTAGAAAACCAAGAAACTTTCCTTCTCTTACCCCGAACGTACACTTGGCCAGGTTTAATTTCATCCCATATTCTCTCATGATGCAAAATGCTTCTTCTAGGAGTTGTATATGCTCTTCTTCTGCTGAGCTTTTTACTAGTATATCATCCACATATGCCTCTATGGTTTGGTCGATTTGCTCCTTGAACAT
The DNA here is from genome assembly GCA_014898755.1 of Handroanthus guayacan. Classification (NCBI taxonomy): domain Eukaryota; kingdom Viridiplantae; phylum Streptophyta; class Magnoliopsida; order Lamiales; family Bignoniaceae; genus Handroanthus; species Handroanthus guayacan. Next base: position 148,219 of record JACFYI010003299.1, on the reverse strand, counting down.
CTTGTTTACCAACCTTTGGTATGTTGCACCTGCATTCTTTAATCCAAATGGCATCACATTGTAGCAATATATGCCATTTTCTATCACACAGGTCGCTTTATGCGATCCTCAGGCGCCATAAAGATCTGATGGTACCCTTGGTAAGCACCCATCATGCTCAGCATCGCGCATCCCGCGATCGAGTCCACCAACAGGTTTATCCGGGGTAAGGGATAAGGATCTTTTAAGCACGCCTTATTGAGGTCGGTGAAATCAGTGCACATCCTCCACTTACCAAGCGATTGAGGCACGACCAGTACATTTGATAACCATTTAGTCTATTGTACTTCCATGACGTAACCCGCCCTCAGAAGTTTATTCACCTCTTCAGCAATTATCTTATTTCGTTCTACTCCGAAGCATCTTTTCCTTTTTTTAACTGGCTTTACCATCGAAATGACATTTAAATGATGAACAATCACTTCAGGACTTATGCCTCTGAAATCTACTGTCCATCATGCAAAGATGTTTGAGTTTTTTTGCAAGAATTCGATGGTCAAAGCTTCCACCCTTGGAGACATTTAGGTCTAGATTCGAGTTGTTTTTTCTTTATCTTCTACAAATAATTCTACTATCTTGTATTCAGTAGGTTCGACCCTAACGTCTTCCTTCCTCCTCTTGGTGGTTTCTAGTGGTTCCTCAGATAAGCCGTCAAATATGCTCGGGAGCACCAAATCTTGTTTCATATAAGTTTCCCTGATTGGTCGTACTGATATGCTGTAACACTCCCGTGCCATTGCTTGGTCACACCTTACCTCTCCCACGCCTTCTTTGGTAGGGAATTTTATCTTCAAGGGGTAGGTGGATACTATCGCTTGGAATTTGTTCAACCCTGGCCTTCCTAGAATCATGTTGTACGCGACAGGAGAGTCTACCACTAAGTATTTCACCATCATGGTCTTCTTCCTAGGCTCTGTGCCCATAGACGTAGGGAGGTCAATAGTTCCAACCAGGGTTATTCAGCCCCTCCAAAGCCTACCAATGGGGTGTTAATTGGTTGGATTGTCGCCACATCCAAAGCCATCTTTCTGAGTGTTGCCATGAATATGGTGTCAGCGGAGCTCCTGTTATCTGTCAACATTTTTGGTATAGCATAATTCGTAATATCCAATCTCACTACAATTAGATCATCTTGAGGTCCTTTTACTCCATGAAGGTCTCGATCATCGAAGGTTATGAGGGGTTGTTTTTCGTCGATGTTAAATGACGTGAATGTTCTTCCCCCAATCTTACTTCGGGCATACCTCTTTCTAGCATTTCTAGGGTCTTCTCCTGTTGGACCCCTCGCTATCGTGTTGATTACTCCCTTGGTTGGCATATTTTTTTCTCTACCGATCACTAGGTCTGTTGGTCACCAATCTTTTCTGGTATTGTTACGATATCTGTCCCTACTGCATGACTTACTCCACCTCTGATATCTTGCTTGTTCAGCATGTCCATATCGGGCATCCCATCCCCTATCTTCCAGCTTCCGATCCACGAACTCTTTCAGGTACCCTTGCTAAATCAAACGTTCTATCTCATCTTTCAATTGGTAACACTCTTCGATGTCATGCCCTTTGTCCCTATGGAAGGCCCAATACTTGTTAGAATTCTTTTTCCCAGGCATCCTTCTTTATTTTTTCTAGCCATTGAATTTTATATGACGAAGCGATGACTAGCATGGCTTTCATCCTACATGTTTTTAATGTGGTATAATACCGATATCTAAGGTGGGTTGAAGGCCTCATGCGATCTTTTTCAGATTGCACGTTCGTCCTCTCCTATAGTATTCCTCATCAACTTCTCTTTTTGCTCGCCACCTTGTTGTTTGTTCATCTTTCGTCAAGTTCATTTCTTCTCCCCTTATGTATTTTTGGCAGAGTTCTAGCAACTATTCGACCTCTGTGGGAGGATTTATGGTTAATGCTGATGCGAGTGGGCCTTTTTTAAGCCTATTCTCCAATGTGCTGGTTAATATCTCCACGTCTAAACCTTGTACGCCAACCTTTTCCTCATTAAAGGGATTTATGAAATCTCTTAGGGTTTCATCTTCACCTTGGCGCATATGTAGTAACTTCGCAGCTAATCTCTTCCCCTTTTTGCAATATTCGAAATGATACAAGAACTTCCTGATCAATTGGTCATATGTTACCACCGTTCCCGCTGGTAAGGAGAAGAACCACTCGCGCGCCTTTTCTTTCAGTGTTGACACAAAGAGCCTGGCATTAATGGCCTCTGATAACCCGTATATTGGGGTAATAAGCTCGAACGCTGCTACGTTTTTTAGCAAAAACGTTGTAAAAACGTCTACCAACTAAAAGCGATGATTTAAAATTTTAATTAAGGGAATTTTCGAGTTGTTACACGATCCTATTATACAATCTGATCCCAAAAATTATGGAATTGACATCTTTAGAGGACATGGATTATGGTTCTATGCATGGTATATTTTCTCTCTGATAAATAGCATTTCCGTCATTATGAAGCAATCACTTTTTATTCAACAAATCTTGCTTACACTTTTTCTTTTATATATATATATATATATATCCTAATCCTTTCTCGTTTTTAATGATTTAAGTATTGAAAGGTTATCCTAAAGTGATATCCCTACTACTGTAAAGATATTTGACCATATCTTTTCAATTACTGACAAACGTTCAATATTACTTTATTAGACCCCCTCTCCGGTGAATTTAACCCTATCTAGACTTATTAGACTTCTTAGGCAAGGTGGTAAATTGCTGAATATTAAAAATAGAATTCAGGTGCAAATAAAAAGAAAATAAAAAATAAAAAATAACATGTGCAAATAAAAATTCCTCTCTATATATTATGCAAGAATTAGATTCAAATAAATTTTCAAGAATATAGTTATGTTATTTTTCCATAAATTAATATTTCCATTCATCGCTTCAAGTGTTTCCCGACGAGAATTTAAAGCAGTAGAGAGAATATGATTTTTGAACAAGAGATAGTAAAAATTATAAATGTAAAATTCACCTGCAAACAAATATGTATAAATAAAAAAACTATTTTGTTTTAAAAATAATAAAACAGTCATTTCATACATATTTGTTAGAAGCCCACATCAGTAAAATGTATAGGTTCTAGTCTCTTTACATAGTTTTGTACAATTCTCATCTCACAAGCTAGCTTTGAGGTTGAATTAGGTCTAAGGTCCGCTTTCAATATTATATGAGAGTTAGACCTATCATCGATATTAGGCTACTCAGCGTTGTTAGGCCACCCGTTTGATGTTATTTCACACTCTAAATATTTAGTTCTGGGCATGTGGAGATGCGTTGAAATTTCACATTACAAAAGTATAAGAGTTATGACTTCTTTACGTGGTATTTGGATAATTCTCACCTTATAAACTAATTTTTGAGATTAAGTTAGGCCAAATGTCCAATTTCTAAAATTAAGATTAAAAGAATCCAAAACGCAATACTTTTATATCATTTTAGATTAGGTCGATTATTACCTCATGTATAAGGCTGTGAACGATTCAATTAATAAAATTATTTTGGCCTATCAAGATCTAGAGCCATCTGAAGCCAAAATCGGTTACCACTTTATATATAAGTTGTTCAATCACAATAATTATAACTTAAAACTTTTAATAAGTCACAATTTGAGAAAATAATTTGTATTAAAATAATTTTCCTTTTTTTTTAATAAAAATCAATTATTATAGGAGTAGGCCTATGAATAGTTAGAAACTATGCCGCGGCTGCCAAACCTATATACAATATAACATTGGTCGCACTTAGCAAGTCTTGTTGTGTAGGTAGCACTAACTGATGTATTATTATTTTTTTATAACTTTTATTTTGTTATTCAAACATTTGATGGCTTTCCAAGTATGCTCAAATATCGAGAGGCATGCACTGGTCTATCATTCTAGTAGAAACAATGTTCCTTATTTTTAACCAATGAGAAAAGAGAATGACTAGTCCATCAATTTGGATATGCTGTTCCGAAACGTATTTCACCTTGTACTGTATTTGATGTACAAATGCAAAGTATATTCAATATTTTTTTATTAATACTTAATTATATGTATAATACTTAATTTTATATATACTATACCTAGTATGTATTTATATAATGAAACAGGAGATTAGACAAATTTTGAAATAGAAGACCAATCTTCAAATACCTTCTTAATTTCCAAATCTATCGTTAATTTATCTTTTTTTTATTTTTTTTATTTGTCACTATCTTCTAAAGTTATCATTTCAAAATAAAGGATCATATTTATGTTATCGCTCTATTTACTCGTCCCAATAGAATAATTAAATGTGCCCGTGTGATTTTGTGTGGCTAGCTGTCTGTTGGATTGCTCTAGAATTGAATGGTACTAGTGTTCCAGCCGCTTGCTACTTATTAATGGCTATGATAATATGTGATTAGTGCTAAGGTCTTATACATTAATACGGGTATGAGATATTACAAAGATAACCCCTCAAGGTTATTCTCAAACCGCTCAACATAGTAAATTGATTAATCTAGATGCCTAATAAAATATACTTACGTAAGGTTGTGATGTGTGTGTCAAAGTAGGTGAAAGTACATGAACAATAATTAATTCATCATGTATGACAAATAAGGGGTATTTATAACTTTAAAGTTATACTCTCTCATTTTACATGTGGCATCATTTCTAGAACTCTTAAAAGGTGGATGAACAATTGTTCGCTCGGCTTACGGCGGTTGGGATCATGTATAATTGAGGCCCATATCAAATAAACGTGAATCTTGGTTAAGAAAAGTATAAAGCATGTCCCTGAAAAATATTTTTGGATATTTTTACATTTAATCAAGTTTATCTGACATGAAATAGCTAACTATTAAAATATGTTATATGGCTTGATGTGCATCATATAATATTGTTGGGTCGGACGGCAATAGCAATTAATGTACATAATTTGATATTTCATTATCCATAAATTGCGTTATAAACTTAACAGTACAATTATAATACCAAGCAAAGAGAAAGTAAACACACACAAAAATTTATGTGATTTGACAAAATCTATTGACGTCCACGAGACCTTTAAATCTTTTAGTATTAAAAAAATGACTGAGAGATAACACTTGAACTTAATACTGAAATTAAATACAAGAAATTAATATATACATATATATATATTTTAGCAATCATTCCTATAGTTACAAAAAAAAAAAAAAATGTTCTTCCACTTTGTATTCCCCCACTTTTAACTAAGCTTGATCTCAAAAGAGGTAGAATACTCATTCATAATTGATGAGACCTAAATCTTACTCATGCCCATTGCAAAAATATTGGAATGGATATGAATAGGGTATGTATGCAAAAAATTATCCATATATCCATACCAAAAAACTACTCTACATGTGCATACCCAAAATCAAATGATAAAATTAACATTAGTATAAAATAATGCGATAAGTTATACTTTATTCTTGAGTTAGGGTCCTTTTTATACTTTACTTAACGAATTATTTTTCATGTCAAACAATCATACAAACTTTTAAAATATTTGTACATAGCCTCCTACATTAGCTTTTGGTGGAATATTATGTAATTTTTCCCAAAAATATCACTATGATTTTGTAATGGTGAATAGTTTGAAACGAAAAATAGTTCTTGCAAATCTAGTGACTATCAGAATTAGTGACTCAAATCACTAAGTAATGACTGCACGTGCGGCCACTATGTGATCATTGACCACAAAACACGTAACATGTTCCTGATGTCACTATGGGTCACTGATTCGTCATTGCGTAGTGACCATATTATAAACCCTACAACTACCATAAAATATTATGACCTCTTTATCAAATTATTTTCCGCCTCAAAAAGGCACTTACGAATAATATCCGGATGCGGATATTTGGATTTGAATTTTATCGGATGCCAAAAATAAATATTCGCATCTGCATCTATCGAATATTCGTATATCCGATATCCGCTTTAATAGTTAAGATACAAATATAATATCGAGATATTCTTATATCTATTAACCGCAATCTTTATCCAAAATTCGACTTTATTACTTTATATATCTAAATTTGCTATATTAATACCAAAAAATTAAAATATAAGAGTAAAATCACTTCAAATATTCTAGCTAGCCTAAAGTTTTAATAAATATATATATAGCATATAATATTTGAATTTTATTTTTATATATAATTTTTATATATAAATATAATTTATGATATCTAAAATTCTGCGCAAATGCGGATAATTTTCGAATGCGAATACTACTATATCCATATCTGGAATTTTAGGCAACGGATACGGATAATATCCACCAATTTCGAATACGGACACGGACGGACGGACGGATATTCGAATAATTTTGACAAGCCTAGTCCCAAGCAAAACTTGCTATTTATATCCCATCTTAGGGTCTCATTATTTCATATTCTCCTGATTGTAAACCTTTATCTGGCCTAGCTTTGACAATGGCAGAGACCACCTTGATCACTCCGGTAGATAATCCAAGCAAGGCAAAAAATATTAAAAGGCAAGTGAAGTTTAATTATCTTTCAATTTCTTTTATGGTTATTGAATATTTTGTGCTTGTGGAAATTTTGAGTAAGATTCTTATTGTTGAATGAAGGGTTAAGTTACCTCAACACCTTCTAATGGTGGGTTCAATTATAAACTCACTCATGGTATGAAAAATTACGGTGTCATCCTTTGCATATTATACTTGAACCTCTTCTAACATATAACATATTGGTTGAAATATTCCAAGTAAACTCCTTATTTAGCTAAGTACAGAACATGTATTATCATAATTTCTCAAGTCGCGGGTGTACTTTTCTAATTAAATCAAACCTCAGGGTGTTGAGGTAATTATCCTTGTTTGAATGTGCTTTCGTCCATATGATAAATCACCAACTAGAGCAAGATTTTGTAAAGGGTTCATCAAGATTAATTAATGAACTAAAAAGCTTTATATCAAGATTTTGGTTCTAAATTTCTCGCAAATACATGTACTTTTGAATGAACAAATCTATATCCACTTCTTGCAGAGCAAATAAGGAGATTTCCCTCGAAGAGAATAAGGAAGAACATATATCTAGAGGGACTTTAATACGGAGAGCCGCCCAATTACCCATCTACACTGTTGCTTTGATTCCTGTAACTGTAAGTTACCATTTGTTTTTCTC
>JACFYI010003299.1:128476-140925 GCA_014898755.1 Handroanthus guayacan | reverse complement strand
CTTTCTGGATAATTACCTCAACACCGTTGAGGTTCGGTCGAATTACTAAAACACCAATATGAGATTTGAATAATTACAATTATACCTTCTGAAGTTTATATAATTACTATTACATTGCTTGAAAATCCTAAACATTATAAGTAGGTTCCCTGGATAACGGAGTGTAATTGTACTTATGTGTCTTCTTAGGGGGTATAATTGTAATATATACCTACTTTTCGGGGGTATAAGTATAATTGTGCGTTAGTTGAACTCTAAATAGGGGTGTAATGGTTATTATTGAAATTTGAGGAAGTATTTTGATAATCACGATTAATATGAGGGGGGTGAAGTAATTGACTTCTTAAAGTTATAATTGACTTTGTGTTCACTTGCTTAATGGTTGTGTAACTAAAAGGGACAACGAATGCGGCAATAATGTGGCAGTTGCGTAAGGACACTGGAAATCTCCCTTCTAGTGCCTTCCAACTTATTTTATTTGAATAATTACTTCAACATCCCTGAGATTTAGCACAATTATTAAAATACTTCAAAGATTTTGATAATAAACATTAAATTCTCCACTCTTAATTTAGATGACGCAAAATTACACCCTTTTGTCCAAGGGCCTTATTTATAATGTTTCATAATTTCCAGAAATATATAATCTATATTGTATATAAAGTGTAAGACTCTTAAATAGTTATTTTGACAGTATGTTTTCATATATTGTACCTAAAACGTCCCTTAATATTAGCTTGCTCTAATAACCACCAAATTCACTATAAAAAGTCATAATTAACTAACTAATTTATATAAAATTATATGTATATAAATATATCAATCATATTTACAAATCAAATAGTCATTATATTTTGATATATATGAAATATATATTGATTATTTTATGCACATGTATTGAGTTTACAATAATGGTTAATTGTAATTATCTATCAATTGAATTAACAGTAAGAAATGTAATAATAACTGTCAAAACCTTGGGAGGTGTTTTGATAATTGTGCCAAAACTAAGGTGATGTCAAGGTAATTATTCTTATTTTATTTTGAAATTTTATAGTAACATCCTCTAGTGCTTCCGTCGCATTTTTTTAATGAAAAATATTGAACTCAACCAAAAAGAACCGTGATGCTTTTCTGAAATACCCCTTGGACCATTAGAGGCAGGGATGTGCACATCTAAATCATATTAAACAAAATTGATCATCCTATTCAAATCAAATTGAAAATTGATGAGAAGCGATTCTTTTCGAATTAGTCCGAATATGATTTTTGAAAGAATGGTTGGTTCATATCAATGCGGATTGAATTTTAAAAATCGATCCAAATCAAATCGATTTGAAGTCCTTGTACATATATGTGTGTGTGCATATAGTCTATTATGAATATGGCAATATAAAATTCAACCTATAGAGGCCAATATAATGCTAAATTGGACTATTGGTGCAAAAAAAAAAAAAAAAAACATTACTAGTAATTATGTGCTTATGTTCAAAACAAAGGTGTATAATGAAGTTTTACAATTAACAACTAGTTTTTTGATAGAATTACCTATTTATATTTATTATATTATTTAACTAACTAAAATGATCCAATCGAAAAGGCCTTTAATTGGTTTATATTGGTTTGAGTTTATAGAAAAAATCAAACCGATCTAATGAAAATTATGTAATCTGGATCTAATGGAGTTTTTTGCTAAAAAACCGATCCAAACCAGAACACAAATGCTCCTAGTTAGAGGTCTTGAGGTTTGCTCAATATTCAGGGTGAAAAATGCGGTTTGGTGTTATGTAGTCTAATGCTTACCCTCTCTTTTGTTTATCTATACTATATATAAAGTGTGAGATGTAAAAGTAGTTCTTTTTTGTGCTATGTTTCCATATGTTCTACCTAAAATACCTTTAATCTTAACTTGCTCTAATAACCATCCACTTTTCTCTTAATATTATGTATGAATTACATTAAAATATTAATCATATTCTAAAATACACATAGTGTGCATTATATCAAGTATATATAATATTTTACTGATTTTAGGCATATGCATCGAGTGTGCTGTAAACTCTGGCAAGAGTAGTTACCTCTACACCCCTTATATTCGGTGTAATCATGAAAACACTCCCTATTATTACACTCCTGATTACTAGTTAAGCGTGACACATAATTACAATTACTATCCCTAAAATTATGCATAATTACAATTATATCCTTTTGTCCAGGGGTTTTATTTGTAACGTATCAAGATTTTCAGAGGTTGTAATAGTAATTACCCATTAGTTGAAACTTATATTGGGGTAGTTTGCAAATTATCCAAACTTTAAGGGTTTTTCTTGTAATTTGAATGGAATAGAGTAGTTATTGCTCCCACACTTTCTGCAACGGATAATTACCTCAGTACACCTAAAAAAGAAAGTGTGGGAGCAATAACTACTTTCTTCCATTCAAATACAAGGGATAATTATCTCATTACCCGCTAATGTTTGGACTAATTACAAGAACTTGCACCCCATGCATGTGATTTTGAAAATTACAACAATACCCTTGTCATCAATAAGAGGTATACTATGTTTCAATTAATTAATTTGTTACACTTTCAGGAGTACTATGATTGTCGTGTGGACGCTAGGTAGTATTGTAAGTTCGCAAACTACAATAAGCACTTATATTATTAGATCAAACTTGAGGCAATGTTGAGATAATTATCCCCATATACAACCTGCTAATTAAGAGATTTTTATGAAAGTGACTCAAAGAATTCTGTGGGCTAAAAAATAAAATTAGTAGAACATTAAAGATCGACAAAAAAGTAAAATAATGTGCTATGAAATATGACATCAACTATATAATCTTGAATATTGCCATTTAGTACTTTATCAACATGCAAGAACGACTAAAATTTGTGAACTTTCTAATGCATACAATTTTATTTCCTTTTGATTACCACAATTGCCAATTCTGTTAAAGTTGATTTCCTCACAGATGCAAATATGCAACTAATTAATGTGATGTAATGCATGCAGTGCCCACCATTTCGATTAAGCTACCACGGGCTTGGAGAGCCCTTATGCTTTGCATCATTTGGGCCATTTTCCACCGTTGCCTTCTATTTGCTTCAGAGCACGACAAGGTTACTTTTTCTATATGTACTTTTTCATCTTATCATGCACAATATGATACTTAGAAAGTTAAATTGATAATTTTTTCTAACAATGTATATCTATATATGTTTCAATGACAGTGAGCTGCCCATATCTAAGACAATTGTTTCAGCAGCAGTTCTTGTCGGTTTTACATCATCCTTAATCCTCTTTTGTAGTCATTTCCATCAGGTGGTAACACTTTCTCTGTACCTGTGGGGGGTTTGTGTGTTTCTTTCCCAATAACTTTTGATTTAATATAGTGGCGGAGCCAAGGTGGGGGCAGCAGGGACAGATGCCCCCATTGAATTTTTTAAAATGACCCCTAAATATTTGATATTTTCATATTGTTCCCACTGAGTTAAGAATTTGACCCTACACTCCACGATTAAAAGAAAAAAGAAAAAAATACGTGGGTTGAAAATTGAAGTGTCCAAGCCCTTTCCAAATTCCCATCTTTACCATTTCATCCCAAATCCCAAGACTTTTATATAATACTCATACTTTTTTTTCTCTTTTTCTCTTCCTTTTTTCCAGTTTCAAATACCAATCTTTGTGTTTATTTTATTTTTTAAGGAGATTCAAGATTCATCCAAAAAAAAAATTTCTTTTTCTTGCAAGAACTAGAATATTTGAGTCTCTAATTCGTTTCTTTCTACTATAATATTAGTCATAAAATTTTGATTTATTTCAATAACTTTGTATTGTATCAATAAAATTTTATATTACTTTTATTTGTATCAATTGAAGTTTTCAGCCTTTATATTATTTTTGTTTGTTTATTCATTTTATTTTTACTTCCCTAAGATTCATTGTAGAATCTTTACTCTTTAGGAAGTTAACTTTTTGTAAGGAAATTTTTTAATAGAAGAAATTTCTTGTGAAAACAACAAGTAAATATTTTTATTCTTTTGTGAAAATTTATTACCTGTGTTGTTATCTTATGAGAAATGAAATTGGAGACTAAGAAAATAGTGATGTATTTATTGTTGGCGGATTTACAAATTGAAAAAAGTGGTACAACAATTTAAGAATAAGTCAATACAGGTGAACAATTATAAATATAAAGTATGTATTTCATTTAAATATATACAAGTTTATATATTACCTTATATTTATTTTTATATTTATATATTTATAATTATGCCCCCACTGATAAAATTTCCTGGCTCCGCCACTGATTTAATATAATTTAGCTGACAATATAATATATTTTGGGCAATTCAGATTGAGGATGATAAAGCTGCCGGGAAAATTTCTCCTTTGGTGAGTATGTCTGTATATGTGTGATCGAGACAGCAGACTAACTAAGCAGCTACTTGAAAAGTTAATTGTCTTGTATGCCATATTATTCCAGGTGAGGCTTGGCACTGAAAGAGGCTCGAAAGTAGTGAAAATGGCTGTTTTGGGGCTCTATTGGCTTGTTCTCGGTTTAGGACTGGCCCGTTCTCTTCCTTACTCCTGTATTGTAAGTTCGACCACTTCTAATAGCAATAATCTTAGGTATTTTTTTAAATTAATACTTTCCTCATATTAAAATTCTCCAGACCATTTCTTCTCTTATTTTCCCTTTTTTTTTCTTTTTCTTTTTACTGTGATAAATGAAAAAGAAAATACTAAAAATTATTTGAGAGTTAACAAAAATACTTTAAAATAAGTCAGGTGTCAGGCATTGGAAGAATTATGACAGAATATATATTCTGTCAGATAAGTTCAAATATGGTAGAATATACAAACAATATTGTAGTTTAGATAACAAAATGTACCATGTCCATAATTCAAATGACAAAGTACTTTTTACCCTAAACGTTAGCCATTTTAAGGGTTCTTATCAGCATCTTATAATGTCCAAATTAAGAGCATGCATTCCTTAATCTAACATTAATCCCATTTTGATCCCCTAACTTGTTTTGTTGCAGATGCTGTCCACTATAACACTTCCCATGGGAAATTTAGTAGTTAGCTTTGTTCAAGAGAACCACAAGGTGAGTAGAGATATTCCATTAATTCTTTACCTGTAAATAATTTTTTGTCCTCGTTCTTATTTCAATCCAAGCATTCATCTTCTTACCATAGTGGCTTCTTAATTAACTTCGATTTCGTAGGATAAAACAAAGATCTTTATGGCAAAATATTATTGTGTGAGATTACACACTATTTTTGGAGCTGCTTTGGCTGCTGGATTGGTGGCATCCAGAATGCATGCTGAAGGGCAACTTCAGGGTCTATTAACATACTTACATCGTGCTGAGTTTGAGTATTCTTAGGTTTTATGATTAGTTGATATAGTGCTAATTTTGAATCAGCATTAATTATTTATCTTCTAGGAATTGTATGTGAGAAAATGGAAGCAAATACACTCCAAAAAGTGGGCCGAATCATGTTCTCGTTCTTATATTTTGTCTGTTGATGTGCTACCTATCTCTATCTTTTGTGATGGTGGCCTTTGTACTCTCTTGTACCTAAATTTGCGTCTTAATGCTTAATGAACTTGTTAATTCATCAAAAAAAAAAAAAAAAAACACTCGAGAAAGTAAAAGCTATTCCTTATTGTTAATGCATCAACGCAGTTTATGCATTCTTGTATCTTGTAGAATTTTAGATTTTGGTGGTCTCGGAACTTAGAATTTGAATGAGAAAGTATTGCAGTCAAAATTTGGATAATTTTTTGAGGACTTTGCAGCTTGTAATTTGTTTGTGTTTTCATTTCGATTTTCAATTGGGTTAATTAGAGGGGCCAAGTGGACCTCCACTAGGAGGTAGTGTAGATAAAGACTCATTTTAAAAGTATAATAATCTTCCCTCCAAATTTATACTGTGTACATGTCCAATAGGGTTTTGAATGAAAATTATTGACGTCATTCAAAAATTATTTTGAATTTCCCAGTTACCCTTAATCCTATTTTTTGATAGCCCTTGTCGAACTTGGACGTGGTGGTTTTGCACTAAATTAAAATTTGTGAAGGGGGTAATTGTAAGATAATTTACTGGCAGTTGCATTTTGGTCTCTTCTTTCAAATCTTACAGGACTAAAGTGAAAATTACAATTTTGGGCCCATCATTTTAGGCAATTTTAGATCTTAATACATCCTATTAGAAATATCCAAATGTAATCCCACAAGTTTTGTAATTCTTGCAATCATAGTCCCTCTATAACTTTCTTGAAGGAAACTTTAACACTCACATGCAGCCTCCGCTAGTCCCTAGGGATGGCAATTTTACCCGTTTTAGCGGATACCCGTGGGGATTTATCCTTTTATAATAGGTATGGGGGACAAAATTGTACCCACGAGGATGAGATGGGGATTTTTTTTCCCCCCGTTTATTATATGGGGCGGGGATGGGAATCACAGTACCCGTATTTGTGGGTACCCGCCCCCCATTTATTTATATATAATGACTACTATATCCCTAAATATATATATATATTATATTTAGGGATAATATATACACACACTAAAAAAATGGGGGGATAATATATACACACACACTAAAAAAATGGGGGGATAATACACACACACACACACACTAAATATAATATATATATATCCCCCGTTTATTTATATATAATTACTATTATATCCCCAGTTTATGTTTGATAAGTATGTTGAACTCCTTTCCATCTTTTTATTGAAATATTTTACATTATTGAATAATTTACGATTTTATCATTAAAAAAATTCAATTGAAATAATTTTTTAAAATTATCAAAATATAAATGTTAATTTGTTAATGGGTACCCGCAAATATCAGCGGGGATTCAATTCCCCGCCGCGGGTACCCATTCTAAATCCCCGCGGGTAATGGGGTGAGGACGCGGTTAGTTTATCTTCGCGGGGTGGGGAACGGGGAGGCACCCCCGCCCCGCCCCATTGACATCCTACTAGTCCCTTTCATTTGGAGGGAAATTGGCAGAAGGGGCTAGAAAAAAGGTCCCTCCCTCTCATTTTTTGGAGGGAGAACAACTCCATCCTTCATTTCTTTTCCTCTATTTTCCTCTCTCTCTCTCTCTCTGCGTTTTAGCCTCTCATTTGTACACCAATGAACCACAGCCTTCTTAGGAAAAAAGTGGGATTCTTATTATAGCACCCTAATCAAAGCAGACGTCTCAAGCCAGAGTACTATTCAACGAGCAGAAATATTTACGATCACAATTAAATTTTTAAAAATGATCAAACATAATATGTTGCCATTTAATATATACAATTAGTTATAGTTTTGCAGTATTAATATCTTAATGTATGAAATTAGTTATAGTTTTGCAGTATTAATATCTTTTTTTTATTGTAGTAAATGCTATCGTTTTTTTCTCTTATCAAAATAAAAAAAAAAATGCTATTGTTTTTCAGTTGCATTGGAGAACCACAAGCCCATCCCAAGACTTAGAAGGGCCAAGCCCACCTCTTCAACATTTGCATATTGACTTGGGCCTTAATTATTAATGGTCATGACCCAAGGAAGTTCTATAGAAAACCTATATAAGAAGTCCAATCCAAAGTAGCTCAAGTCAATAACGTAACATAGTAGGTTCAATACGAACATCAATCGTACACTGATATTGAAAATCAAAACACATAAGAGAGTTCTAGTACATGGCTAAGTCTGACTTTTACATCGTAGAGACTAATATCAGGGCTCCTAATATTTATATATAAAAGATACGTAGCCAAAATATCGTCCAAGCCGAGTTGTCCACGACGACGATTACGCATTACTAGTTGTACTATCAGCAGAAAATAAATAGATACTCTAAACATATAACTCTCAAAAGGCTCATGCCTCCACTCACTAATCATTGATCAACATCTAACCCATGCATAGTATCAAATAAATGGAAACAGTTAAGTCTGAATAACTTAGTAAGAAATATATGGCTCACACTTAAAGATGGCAATGCACAAAACAAGGAATAATAAATAACTCTTAGAATGATAGGATGCATTAAACAAAACAACATGTGAGGCTGAATTTCAAATTTTGGTAAGGTGTCGAAATTTATGACTCCTAACAATCAATTAATATCAATCCCGTATCCCTCCAATACTTTCCAATGGCCACTTGGGCAAAATGAAGGAACATGCCCGATTCGGCTTAGGAATGCGTACCTCTTGACAAATGTGAGGTTGAATCACCAATGGTGATCCAAATCGAGAGACCTACCATCGTTGACCCAACGCTACTCAATGGTCTTGCCAAAGTGGTCTCAAGGCCCATTTCCCCCAAAAAGCATTCTCAAGGGTGTAATCGGTGGATTTGCTATAAATAATGTTTTCCAATACAATCATTTGCAAGAAAACACTTCCCGTCACAATTTGGTATAGCAATTTGATAATTCAATCATGTCAATAAGTACAACACAAATTCGGGAATTTTTTTTAAGCAAGCTTTCAGCCTCAAAATAATAGAACTTCAAAAAAAGAAAATATTTTCGAATCATGGATCTATTATTTAGCGACGACAGGGATGATCACGGCACGAGAATTCAATTCAAGTTAAGAATATTGGTAGTAATGGGCATAGATACTAAGTGCAAGAATAAAATAGAGTAATAAGAAACTATAGTATCTCACCCTAGTATTTGCCCAAGATACCACTGTTTCCAATCAATCCAACTCCTCGCCACATTGGGATGGAAATTTTCAACCCGACCCCCAACCCAACACGAGATTATTGGGTTTGGGTTGATGCTTATAGGGTTGGATCGAAATCAGGTCTACCTGAATAAGAACCCACAAATTTTGAGTGGGTCTAGGTTGGGTCTCAGGTTGACCAACTCAACCCAAAATTTACATACCAAATGACTCAACAATCTGACCGACCCGAACCCAACTCAATCCATATAATACAAAACAAATATATTATTTATATAATATTTATAAAATAGAAGAAGATGTTTCTTGGACAGTTGGACCAACTTTTGCATTTTGCATTTCTAACTTTTGTTGTTGGTTGCTTTTTACAAGTTTTGGAATATTTTATGCAATGTGGTTGATTTGAGTAATTAGATTTATTTTGATTTTATGATATATATTTGTAATGATTTGTTTGAGTAATGAAAAAAAGACTACAAAAACTTTAATTTTTCAAAAATATCAAATATCATTAAACGGGTTGGATTGTTTTTTTCCGGTTGGTGGGTCAACCCAGTTCAAATTAGGTCCACTGGGGTCGACATGTTTAATTCAAGTTGGGTTTGATTTTAGGCTAATCTGGTTAGAGATTAAATGGGTTGGTTTGGTTTGAAAGTAAATGGGTTAGGTTGAAATCAAGTTGAACCTGAACCCTCTCAACTCACCCGAATTGCCACTCCTATCACTACCAAAATTATAAAAAATCCGATATTTACAATCCACTCCCAACAAAAGAACACACACATATCATACATGGGAAAAACCTCACCAACTTTTAGTTCGACCTATGGCAATAAGTTGTAAGCGTAGTCCTTGATCTTCTATTTCTCAAAATTATCCCAATTTATTTTCTTCAAACAACCAAAAATAATATGTTCTATTTCTTTAAATTCCTAACTAAAATAACTAAGTTCAATTTAGTATTTAGCACCATTATTCCCAACAACGTACCATACTTTTTCTTTGATCTATCCCATTGAGCTAAACACGCTTCTCATCATCAATTCAAAGTCCAAAAAATTTCAAATGATCATCAATATTTCTTATGCCATTAATCAACCTAAATTTATCAAATTTTCACTAAAAATATGCTAAAATTGCTGCCCAGGAGTCAATTTTCACATAAGAACCCAAATCATTAATTCCAACACTTGATACCCGGCCCATGAAGCTAGTTTGTCGGTGATTGTACCTGTATAAGTATCCTCACTCAAGGATCTTTTCAATGGTGGCTTTTGATTGATGATCCAACAGTTTGATCTTCGGTCATACTCGTTCAAAGTGGACCCCTGCTGCTCCATTGTTTCTCGGTTTCTCACAGCAGTCCGCTTTCAACAATCACCTTTTTGGGCGATTCTTCTTTGATAATTTGAATGATTCTTGATTCTAATTTCATTTACACTCGATAAGGTTTCCAACAGTATTTTTATTGGAAGTTAGGTTTCAGGACTTTGGAAGTTGAAGGCATTGCTACACTAAGCCGTCTAACTTCTCGTTGCCGCTGTGTCTTCTTATTGCCAACTACCCTTCCCGGATTGTTGCAATACCATCACCACCATCGTGATTCTAGGTTGGAGGAGAGTTGAATTCATGAGTTTAATTGAAGGAGAAGGAACGACGGCGATGGTGATGATGAAAGAGCCGAGGGAGAGAGCTATATGTGCGCATGGCGTGTGGAGAATGGAGAAGGAGCAACATTTTATATATAAAATAAAGGGGCCTCAGTTGTTGGTTAATTGAGAAGGGTTAACGGGAGTTGTGTTTGGAAGGAGCATTACATGTGCCATGAGATTTAGAGCGTACAAGTTTTAATCAATTAAGGTAGTGTTAGAGTAGAATTTGTGAGTGTGAGTCGCGCGCGCGCACACGCGCACACACACATATATATATATATGATAGTCGCTGTAAGTTTCCATGGGAATCAACTATTTGTATATATTTCGTAAATAAGCACATTTTTATAGGCATACATGTATCAAGAATTCAAGTTGTTAGAATAGGATCGTCAAATTTCCAAGGTTTCAAAATATCATGTCTAAATCAATAATGTTATGAACTTATCAATTTAAGTGCAAGCCCATATTTAAATATGGAGTGTTTAGGTTGAGAAATTATTATTCTTATATATATATATATATATGGGATTTATTGCTTAAATTCTTAACATTTGAGGTTAGGCTCAAATTAGTGCTCTAGGTTAGTGATGTAATGAAATGCAAAATATGTAATTAATTCAAATTCTATTTGAAGTGGTTTAAATTCATAATTAGGTTTAGAAATCAAATAAATAAAATTCGAGTTTCAAATTTTAAGTTAAAATTAACTTAAATATTTTTGGGTAACCCATGAAAAATAAATATAAAATTTAAGTTATTAAAATAGTGAACTTTCAAAACTTTAGAATTCAAAGATGTATATTCAAAATTTAAATATTATGCTCGATTCAATTCAAATATTCAACAATATAGTCTACAAAATTAATTACAACACATGAAAATAGGTCAAATCAAAAATTAAAAATGAACTCAATTATGAATTGGAGTCAACATTAAAATGAATGAAAATTCGGAATGTTACACTTATCATCTTCATGTTACCTCAACCCCTTTCTAAATATTGTATATGAAGGTTGAATGAGATGATAGAAGTTGAAAAGGGTTGTTCTCATTTCTCAAAATGTAAGGACATTATTTCACACCTTTTTTTTTTCATTTTTCCAATGACGATTTAAGCTAAATTAGCTTTCCGACTATAGCTATTCAATAACTATTTACGATAAAAAAAAATAAAATTAACTTACAAAAATAAAACTTATTTTAAATGATGATTTAAGGATAAAATCTTATTTCCTCATCTTTATAATTGGTATAATTTTATCTAGTAGTTTTTATTATTATGTTTAACTCACTACAAAAAGATAGGATACTAGCGATGATAAAACAATTATCATTTATTAGTGGAATGTATTAAGCAGCAACATACTTTTTAAATGACAAACTTTATAGTGTTACTCAATACGTGATTGCCACTATTTATTTATTTCTTTTCTCGTAATTATGACTGTACACTTAAAAAAGAAAGAAATAAATAAATAATATAAGTGACAAATAATTAAGTAGAAATATAAAATCATTGGCAATATCATGTATTAAGTGACAATTGCTTTCATCCTTTCGTTAATGATACTTTTTAACTAACAATAATCTTTGTTTTGTCATAACATAGCTCAACTACTGTCATAAATTGACTTCTGATAATTAGTGACAATCTGGTGATAATAAAATTATGATTTTCCATGTGACAAAGTTTTTACTTACTAGGTTGAAACTATACATATATCACTAATTTTTAATAGTGCCAATTTATGTTGTAAACAATTGTTGTCTATTAATTAAATTTGTTAAAACTATTATTGTGACAGAACAAACTTTTTCATCACCTAAAATATAATTTGTCTCACTTAATATATTGTCACTAATGTTCTTTTTCTTGTAATGGTGACATTATTTCAAGTATCTTTAATTTAAATAAAGGTAAAATGTTATCCATAGATTTTTTGTTGAAACCAACGAAATATATACCTAGTCTGGGGAGACAAAAAACATCATGCAAACAGTTGGGATTTAAAACAAAATTCCCCCTACAATAACATATATAGGTATATGTCAGTGATTTCCAGATTTTT
>JACFYI010003299.1:104740-119030 GCA_014898755.1 Handroanthus guayacan | reverse complement strand
TTTTTTTTTTTTTTTAAATATTTCTCTTTTTTGGCATTTCAAATTAATATTGACTATATTTTTATTTCTGAAGTATTTTAGATTGGAAGTGGGACCTTATTCCAAAACAGAAATTTGAAAACATAATTTTTCTGGGAATATGTCTTTTCAAAACGTAGTACCAGGAATTGAGAAACACATATATGTTTTCAAACTAAAAATTGAATAATTTTGTGGTATAATTACTTCCACAACCCCTGGCATTTGTCATAATCATCAAAATACTTCCTGTAATTTGAATAATTCCCACTACACCACAAGTCATTAGTAGAGTTGAATTAGTTAATTTCTAACTTGAGTACATAATATAGACCCAGCGTAGCATGGAACTAAATTACAAAGCATAGGGCTGGTTTTACTTGTATTTCTAAGGGCTATTTTCACATTTTGTTTATTATTAAAAAAATTAAAAATCATTTTTTTATTCATCTTTTCATTAAAAATATTACTCAGTTTTTCTTTTCTTTTTTTTTTTCCATTCATTTGTACAACTACTATATTATTTAAATTCAATTTAACATAAAGTAACTAATATCATTTTAAAATACTTAAAATATAAATATTTTCTTAGAAAAAAAAATATCTTTTTCTACACAAATATTATAATTTAAATAACTATTCATGCCTATACCTATTCTATTCAATGTTTCAAACAGAACATCCAGATATATACTCATTTTTACATAAAAACTTACTAGCATATTTTTCGTGCTATGCACAGTTAATCAATTTAATTTTTTTAATGAAAATATTAAATATATAACAATAATAATACATTTAAAGGCTAGAAAATGTACTCTGTCACATTGTATGATCTAATTAGAAAAACAATAAAATCTGAAGGAGAACAAAAGTGTAATCAAACATAACGATTATTAATAGTGACATATAAGGGAAGAAAGAAAAAGCTAGAAATGGAGACTATTAACAATATATATATATATAATAAAAGAATCTACATAAAAAAAAAAAGGAAAGATAAACATAATACCCAAAAAATGTATTCTATCATATTGTATGATCAAGTTAGAACAAAAATAAATTATATAGGAGAACAAAGGCACAATCAAATAAATAAAAGTAAAGTAACAATCAAGAAGTAAAGAAGTAAAGAAAAAGCTACAGAGTAGAAATTCATAACAAAATCAAAAGATCAATATTATAACAAAATCGAAAGATCGATAATATTTGGCATCAAAATTTACATACAAAATAAATGCAAAAGTGATTCATTTATATTGGAATGAATATAAGATAGATTTTTGTGATAAGAGTGATGTAAATGTTCACATGAAATTGCACATTCGAGTAAAGATTTATGTTTGTACCTAGCAATTTCAGATGAGAAATTGAGAAAAAAGCCATGCAAATATTTTTGTTGTACTTGAAGTTTCAGATGAGAAATCGAGAAATATATATATATATATATATAGAGAGAGAGAGAGAGAAAGAGAGAGAAAGAGAGAGAGTTGCAAAATTTGTAAATGGAGAGAGATAAGGAGAGGGAGTTGTAGAACTTGAGAGAGTTTGAGAGAGAATACGTTTCTTATTCTTAGGAGTTTAAAATAAATAGCGAAACTGAAAATGAGAGTTTGAGAGAAAGTAACTTCACTATTCTTAAGGTTTGAAATAAACAATGAGATTGAAAATGAATTTATAGTTAGTAGGTTTCTCGAAAAATATAATTTTTAATTAAACATTTATTTTATTAACAACTAATCAGAAATTTTCGATTTAATAAGAAAACTCAAAATTTTGAGAATTCACGATTTGATCCAAATTGGCTCGATTGGAGTCAAATACCGCTCTAAAATATATATATATATATATAAACTACAATGCTATAGACAAATATAACTATACAGTAAATAAAGACACATACACTATCGGTGGGGTTTGAACATGCACCATTTCTATAAAAAGAAGAATGCGGTGCCACTTTATTCAGAGAATGATGGCAAAATGAATTATCTATTCGATAAATATTGTGTAGTGGATGATTTTCTTAGTATGAATTCTTTACTTCTATAAAGTAATGTGCTTGTGCGGATAATTTATAAAGAATTATTTTAGAACATAATTATTCTTTATTTACTACTGAATATTTGTGAATACTTTAGTAATATGTTTGTGCGCATAATTTATATATCTATAATGATTTTCAGAGCATAAATTCTTTACTTTTACAAAGTAATATGTGCGTGCGTTTAATTTATGAAGAATTACTTTACAACATAATTATTCTTTATTTACTATTGAGTATTTGTGAATACTTTAGTAACATGTTTGTGCGCATAATTTATATATGAAGAATGATTTTTAGAGCATAAGTTCTTTACTTTTACGAAGTAATGTGTGTGTGCGTATAATTTATAAAGAATTACTTTATAACATAATTATTCTTTATTTACTATTGAGTATTTGTGAATACTTTAGTAACATGTTTGTGCGCATAATTTATATATAAAGAAGGATTTTCAGAGAATAAATTCATTACTTTTACAAAGTAATGTGTGTGCACCTATAATTTATAAAGAATTACTTTATAACATAATTATTCTTTGTTTACTATTGAGCATATGTGAATACTTTAATAATTCTTTATAAATATAAAGGCAATTACCTTAAAATATTCTAACTTTTTATACAAGAAAACAAAGCTTCAAAGCTTACTTAGCACTCGTGACATCTCTGGCTGAATTGTGATGATCTTCATTGATTACTTGTTCCCCCAACTTTGAAGCCATGACAACAAATTAGAGATTAAGATATGATACGGCAAATTTTATTTGGTTAGTATTTTCTATATTAAAGCAATGTTTCATTTTTCATTTATTATCTTAAATATATGTCAAATATATTAAATATTTCCTTATGAAAATAAATGATTGTGGATGATATACACTTGACATGCAGTCATGCAATGAAATATGAAACGCAAACAAATCAAAATAAAGTATCCAAACTGAATTTTATTAGGATTTTTATTAGAAAGACGATTATATTTAACCAATACATTATCAATATGTTTATATAAATATTTCATTACATTCTAAGATCAAATACGTTTGAAGGCTAGTAAGATATGTTCAACATATAGTGTAACTTTTATCTCATATTAAAATGAAAATTGAAATTTGAAAAATAATAAAATTGCAAAGATCGTAAGTGACGGAGATGGAGAGAAGCAGTTTGTCTAAGAAGATAAGAAATCAAAAGGTATTGTAGAAAATGAGAAATAGAGATGAAATAGAGTTGTAAAATATGAAGATTAATAGAGATAAAGAGATTGAGTTACAAAAAAGTGGACTTTGAAGAGTTTGCTAAAAGTAATTTTTTTTTCCATTAAGAACTTGAAATGAATAATAAAACTAAAAATGAGTTAAGAGTTAATAAAAAAAAAATCTCTCAAATTAACAACCAATCAAAAGATTTTAATTTAATAAGAAAACTCAAAATTATAAGAATTCAGAATTTGATCAAAATTGATACAGTTAGAGTCAAACACCGCTCTTAAATGTGTGTGTGCGCGCGCGTGTGTGTATATAACTATTTTTTCGCAATTTAGAAATGAAAAAAGCTTCAAATAAAAATGAAAATATAATCAAACGGTCCCATACGAACTAAAGTGGTTTCTTTAGGAGGAACACTACAATTGAAATTTGAATTGGATTCAAATTTAAGGAATTTATTTCGTCAATTCTTGTTGGCTCAAACTGGAATAAACTATTTGTAAAACTTATCGAACGAAGAAACCGCTGCTTCGAGCAATGCAAATATGCAATTAAATCTGTAGTGGATTAGCTGATTTGATTCGCTCGTACAACTTACATTAATCTCGGGAAGCCCTCTCCCCACAGATCCGAAAATTGTCATAATCGATATATATTTATTTTAATAAGACCCGAATTGACTGCAGAAATCCTATAAACCAATCTTGTCACATTAATTAAGGGAAAATTACTTCAACATTCCCTAAAGTTTGACATAATTATCAATTTTTTCCTTTTTTTTTATAAGATTTAAATAGTTATTATTACATTCCTTATTGCTAGTTTGGTATGATGCACAGTTATAATTACACTCCTTGAGCTTATACATAATTGTTACACTCCCTTGTATATGGGTCTACTTGTAATATTTCAAAATTTTTAGGAGTTGTGATTGTAATTAATTACCCGTCAGTGAAACTAATAATAAGATTGTAATGATTATTAAATATTCAAATATCGGGTGATGTTTGGGTTATTATACCAAACCTCAGGGGGTGTGAGGTAATTATCCCTTAAATTAATTATGCATTTTTCTTCTACTTGTTTAAGAATGTGGAATTACTCATAATAATCAATATTTATTTTAGGAATAATTGCCTTTACAACCTATGAAGTTTGGCATAATTACTAAAACACCCTTGAATTTTGGATAAATATCAGTATATCTCGTGAGATTTGGATAATGACCGTTATATCCCTTGAATATTTTGAATCATTACAAATAATCCTTTTGAACAAATTAAAGGAGTGTAATTGTAATTATGTATAATCTCAGGAGGTCTAATTGTAATTATGCATGAACTGGACTAATATATAGGGAGTGTAATGATAATTATTTAAAACTTAAGAAATGTTTTAGTAATTATTCAAACCTTAGACGTGTAGAGATATCCCATTATTTTAAGACCCGAGATGACCACTAAGATCCCATAAACGAATCTTGTAAAGCTTAATTAATCTTGTAACATTAAAATTATGCATATTTCTTCAACTTGTTCAAGATTTATGTAGGAGTACTTGTATAGTTTTGGTGGGTAACTCCTCTATAAAAAGCTGTCCAGGAATCACTTCTTTGCCTTGACACTTATAATTGTCTTTGGAAGTTGTTTCCTATCAAGCATTTTAGCTGCCACTTCCAATTATGCAGCAACACTTTGCCATGAAGATCTTTGTTTAATCCCATGAATTCCAATTCAAAAAAAATTAAGTAGGATAGAACAAAGATCTTCATGGGAAAGTATTTTGTATGCATTCCTTAAGATTGCACGAACGGGTAGCTCTTTACGTTAGGCGACTTTCAGAGCCATTTTTTGGGTTTTTAGTATTTTTTCTATTAAAATTCAAGAATCAGACATGCATGATCTTTGAGTGTGCTTACCTTTAGGAGAGAAATTATAGTACATTTAGGGCATGTTACTTTTGTCTATCTTTTGGGTTGGGAAGGGGTTTTTCGTGTGAGTGTTTCATTTATAGATTTTCATATCCATATATATATATATATATATATATTAATTATGCAACGGGGATTATTCAAATATGCATCATTAATCTCTGTTCTCAGATCTAAGTCTATCTCACCATGAAAGGCTGCATTGTTTTGATATTAATAGGTGAGAAAGGAGATTCATTTTGTTGAATGAAACCTAATTGTTTCTCTTTTTGATTTTTTTAGCCAAATGGTTGTAGATTGCTCAGTTGTTCCTCCCTATGATGTGGCCATGCACTTACCCTCTCAATTTTTTTATTCATTTGGAAAGAAGTTTGTGATTTTCTTAATTTGATTATAATTTTGAAGAAAAAAATTTTCGGGTTATGTTTTGAATTCTTCGAGTTAAACTTTTAGATCTATGGCATCATTTTTTTTAAAATGAACTTTATGATGTTTGATAATTAGTTGACTACTTTGTTGACATTTAATGCAGATGTATATTTATAAATATATAGTCAACAGAGATTATAAATAAATCAATATTTAATGTACAAATTTATTAAAAGGATAATTGTTATTTTTTATTCAAATATGTGGTATATATTATATTGTGGAATGTAATATATTAAAGTATATTTGATTCAGCGATTACCAAGTCATTTCATAACTTGTAAGTCAAAGTTTCAAATATTTCAAAATGCTATAGAAGTTAATTTTTTTTACCTCACTCAAAATTAATGACTGCATGCATTGCGGTCTTGACTGCCTATTATCCTATGCATTTCTTAAAACAATCATATGCTAATTAAGCGGCCGCTTCAATAATCGATCACTAATTTGAATCGGTGATCGAATGTGTCAAATGGTCACTGATGCTCCTTATTTTGTAGTGTATTTGAGTTCGTAGTGATTTTATGGTGGTTCTAGATGGCCACTAATTCTTTGCAGAGAATAGTATTTTGATTTTATTTATATACAAATAAAGAATAAAAATTCTTATTGTATACTGAGATTGTGAATTTTGACATAATTCCTCATCGCTATTTAAACTGGAGGTTGCATATAACCTATTCTGATTGGGGGTTTGAGGCTAGTTTGTCACATGTGGGTATAATATTTACTTTTGTAGTAACTTTTCTTGTATTTAATATCTTGATTATAACTTACGCAATTATTTGCATATACAGGTTTAAAAATGTGTATGACCAACTGAATGTAGATTGATTTTGATCTCACTGTATATGTGCATATAAAGTTAAAAGTAATATGTTCTAATCCTAAAATCATGATTATCAATTGTTAATCTGCATTAGAGAAAATTTAGAATTATAAAGAAGCGATAAGTGTTGCAAGTTGCAACACTCTTTATCAATCTGAAACATTTAATTTTTGTATTAATATGGTTTGATTTATCTATTTATGTGAGATGATAGTTTTATTCAATGTAAGTGTTTGCAATTTGTAGATGATTTGATTATACATAAATTCTCACAACACAAAGAAAATTTTATTACAGCAATCTTAAATCATATTAATTTGTAACTTGTGTCCATAAAGTAAAATGATAGTGATTGATTTGAACGTACTGTACGTAATGCTTGCTAGCTTTATGTGAAATAAACCCCAAATTTTGACAAATCAACCAAATAATATGTTGCTAATTATAATTAATTAATCAATATGTGTTTGAAAAGGCTGTACATGATCTAGTGAAAAGTTTGGGAGGGGGGGCGGGGAGGCATTAATTTAGTTTTTGTTTGATTCATTTCTTAGCGATATATGATTTCAAATACCGTATTTGTTGGAGTTAAGTAAATGAAAAAAATAAATCATGCATAGTTTCAAGTGAAATTATAAATTTATTAATTATATATGTGAAAATTATATGATTCTCCAACATTCATTAAGAATTTATTATAACGCATCTTGAACAATACATACTTACGTATTTATTGAACTATTACTTCTCAGATGTTACAAATCTAGACCTCGAATTAATGTTAGGTATATACTTAAGTATTTATTGAACTATTAATATTCATATGTTACATATTTAGGCTTTATTAAGAATCCATTATAACGTGTTCTTTTTAAGGTTATATATTTAATTGTTTGCTTTACTTGATTAAACACCAATTCAGAAGGAAGATCTAAACCCTATTGGTTATGATCTTTATGAACATATGTATTTCTACTTTATTAATGTGAGAAGTGATTATCAGACAGCAAAGTAGCAAGCATCAAGCCTAACCGGGTGAAGCAAATGTATGTCTCAATTATTACATTCATAAGTTGTCATGTCTTTCATTATATTGAAGTTATTTGTAATCTAAGAGAATAAATTCTTAAAGGGAAATTGTTTCTAATTATGTAAATGGTCCAATTTCCTTTATAATGAACTTTTTAGTGTTTTATTAATTTTCATTTAATCGATATTATAAATTTTACGATTTCAATATTTTCTTGACCGAAATGAAAATAAATTTCAAAAAATGTGATCGATCTAACTTGTGATCATTATAATTGTTTATATTAAACAATATTTACACATAGTTATCTTGTCTTTCTTGTAATTTCCTTTCTAAAATTCTGTTGCATTGAATCACACCAGTACTTGACTTCAATAAATTTGATTTTAATGCATGCGACGCTATATGATTTACTCGCTTCTATAAATCCTTATCTATTTCTTAAATAATAGATAAGGCAAAATTAATTTTTAGAATGCAAATGTAATTGTTTTTCTCTCTTGCGTTAGGTGCATCTCTTACAATTTGACATTATGCTACTATTCTAATAAGATTTAATATTTTTTTTTATTTTGAGGTAAATAAGATTTAGTATATCAATGGGCTTAATTGCTTAAATAGGTATCTGATTATGTCAAATTCTTCTAACTTGATCACAGTATATTTTTCTAATTTGAAGAATGAAAATGAATGTTGAGGGCAAGATGCTTGTTATTTTGTGCTCTCTACTCATAGCAGGTTAGTGTTTTTTCTTCATTTTCCTAGTTATGACATCATGTGTTCATAACATCCTAAGATCTTACCTTTAATTTTGTTCCATTTTCTATGATATAGGTTGCACTATCGTAACCTGTTTAATTGTGTTCCATTTTCTATGATATAGGTTGCACTATCGTAACCTGTGATTCATCCTACGACTATTCAGCCAGCGTTGAAGTAAGGAAAACAATCCACTTGATTACTTAGTTTTCCATTGAATCAAGAATCAAGACTCTTCGTTTTTATTTATATATTTAATATCTTTTGTGAATATTTACCTAAACGCCCTTATGGTTTGAACTAATCAAAGAAACACCCTTGTGGTATAAGACATCCTGCCATTTAGATTAATAAGAGTGTCCTACTCGTAATACTTTATTCAATTTATTACACTTTCAATGAGTTTAATTATGATGTGCAATGAATGTTATTATACTTCAAACAGTAAGAGTGCACGTCCCCATAATCACATCCCCTTCCCACCATTCCTCAAATTTAAAATATTTTATTAAAATATTTAAAATATTTTCTTACCTTTTGATAAAATATTTTAATCAACGTTAATGTTATTTTTACGACAAATATGGAATAGATTTTTCAACCTTATCTAATAAGTAACATCTCCAAAAACTGGAGGAGGGAATGGAGATGGAGGAAGGGGAAAAGGGAACAGGGAGATTAGGATCCTAAGGCTAACGTGTAACAGCGATTCCCATCTCCACCCTACCCCTCCCAATTTCCATCTCCATCTAAACAATATGGGGTGTTTTTGTAATTATGCCCAACTTATATGTTTTTATCCTGTCTTTTTCTTGGTGTAATTCTTCTGAAATAATCTTTTTTACATGACTAATTTTCCGTTTTTAGTGCTTAGAAGAGCCTCTACCACCTCAGTACGGAGGCGGGCTAGTGGCGAACCCAAATTTTGATTCAGGCCTGGATGAATGGAACATATTTGGAAGTGGAAAAATTGCATCAAAACAATCTAAGTCGGGTAATAATTACATGGTAGCATATGACAGGAGCCTGGAGTCTGATAGCTTTTCACTCTTTTTTTACCTTCAGAAAGACCTACTGTATACCTTTTCAGGTAAAGAAATTCATGAGATTCAGACAACAACATAATTCTTTTTCCTGCAATGTAAAAATTGCTCTGTAATATTAACTTTTGGGTTTTTTGACAGCATGGTTGCAGCTCGACAGGGGAAGTGAAGTTGTCTCAG
Source organism: Handroanthus guayacan (assembly GCA_014898755.1). Classification (NCBI taxonomy): domain Eukaryota; kingdom Viridiplantae; phylum Streptophyta; class Magnoliopsida; order Lamiales; family Bignoniaceae; genus Handroanthus; species Handroanthus guayacan. Next base: position 109,558 of record JACFYI010003299.1, on the reverse strand, counting down.
CTTTCTTGCAAATTCCAAATGGACAAAGTCTAATTATTGGTTCTGTAGTAGCCAAATCAGGCTGCTGGTCCATGCTTAAAGGAGGCTTTACCATCCCGGAAAATATGAGAGCTCAAATTTTTCTTTCGGTATTTGGACCCCTTAAATTCATAACAATGTTTTTTTCTTTAATTTCGACTTGGGTACAAAAAATACTGAAAAGATCTTCTTTGAATCAAAATGGCCCTTAAGAGCCGAGTTGATCATGTAGTTACCTAAAAAAAAAAAAAAAATTGGTTCTCGGTTACGATTCTTGTGATGTCCCAATGAAAATCCTCAAGGGTTTACGAGAAAATATGTTAAAAAAAGAAAAATAATTCGCATAACTAAATTGTGTCTTTAGAACTACAATTGTAAAGCTATTTATACTTATGAGCCCACCAACATGTGTACTGGCTTTATCTAGTCGTCCAAAATAATTTCTGGGATAGGAGTTTAACCCAATCAATTCGGGTTTGACCCGACCCACTCAGACACTTAGTCGGGTGACGTTTTGATGATTTTTTAAAATCGTGAAGACCAAAAACGTAATTAGTCTAAATGCACCCATGTTAACACTTAATTACTACCTCAATCTAACACTTCGCATCATGCAGAGCAAAAACACAGGCACTGAAATTTGGATAGACAATGTCTCACTAAAACCCTTCACCAAAACAGAGTGGCAAGAACAACAGAACAAAAGCATCGACCGGGTAAACTATTATATACATATTTAAATCAAACTTGTCACATTATAACCAGTTAACATTGTCTGAAAATCATCATTCTTCCCAGGTTAGGAAAAGAAAAATAAGAATCCATGTCAATAGCCGAGACGGACAAAAGCTCCAAGGCGCGAAAATCATCCTCAACCAAACAAGGCCTCAGTTTCTCCTCGGCTGCAGCAGCACAGAGTTTATCATAAACAACAAGGCGTATCAGGACTGGTTCACGCCCCGATTCCCTGTGACAACCTTCAACAACGAAATGAAATGGTACTACACAGAAGTCCTTCCAGGGCAAGAAAATTACACTGTCCCGGACGCAATGGTCTCATTTTTCAAAAAACATAGGATTTCTATAAGAGGACACACAATTCTTTGGGATAGCACAAACTTGACCCAATATTGGGTTAAACTTTTACCACCGAGAGAGATTTTTTATGCAGCCATGCGACGTATGGGATCTGTAGTTTCTAGGTATTCGGGTGACGTCATTGCGTGGGATGTAATGAATGAGAATATTCATAACTCGTTCTATGAAGATATAATCGGGCCAAATGCCTCTGCAATGTTTTATCAGATTGCTCGTGCAATGGATTTGAAAACTCCCCTGTTTTTAAATGAGTATAATACTTTGGAGTTCCCTCTGGATAAGACTGTCATTCCGTCTAAGTATGCGGAGAAGATTAGCGAGACGAGGGCTTTTCCGGGCAATGAGGATATGGTTATAAGGATTGGATTGCAGGGTCATTTCTTGAGGAAACCCAACATATCTCACATGCGAGCTACCTTGGATGTTTTAGGTGCGACTAATATGCCAATTTGGCTCACGGAATTGGACACCAAAAGGGGCCCAACTCAGGTAGTTTGAGAAACTTTAATAACAATAAGTTCGGTATCGTATCCTTCCCGACTCTCGCATTCCCCAACCCTACCGAAAAATGCATTTGCCCTATCTAAAACTTTCATTTTTGAACAGGCTGCCCAATTGGAGGATGTTATAAGGGAAGCATTCTCCCATCCTGCCGTGGAAGGAATAATAGTGTGGGGCGGGTGGAAGCCGACAGCCTGCAGTGAAAGATGCTTAACAGACAAGAACTACGATGTCCTCCCCAGAGGTTGTGCTGAGATGTGCCTAACAGACAACAATTTCAAGAACCTGCCGGCAGGAGATGTCGTCGATAAGCTTATCAAAGAATGGAAAACCACGAATCTAACAGGGATCACCAACGAGGATGGAGTTTTTGAACAGAAAGTTTTTCTTGGGGAGTATACTTTTAAGTGTTCTCATCCACAGATTCCAGCTCGAACTCTAGAGAGGACATTCAATGTGACAAATGGGAAAGGGGCCCTGGAAATTTGGGTTGCTCTGTAATAATTCTTTCTTTGTTTGATGTTATGTTTATCTATGTTGTTTTCTTATGTTGTTTATGGAGAGGATATGTTGAGTATTTTAATCAATTATTTTATTGGATTAAGAAAACATAGTATAAGTATATGATATTTCGGTAGTTTATGTGGAATAGAAGGGAAAATTATATTTTTTGTCATGTAACTATACCATTTTTAATTTTTAGTCCAATATGTATTGGCTCAACGATTTTAGTCTTTTAAATATTAATAATTTTCAATTTGTGCCCGATTTTAGCAATTTTAGTCATGTATGTAGTAATATATTTTACAATTTTAGTCCTACAAGTTGTAATAATCAAGAAGTTGTGGTCCTATGAGTAGGACTAATAAAAACTATGAATTCAAAGTATAATATAATATTATTTCTATAATCAAATGAATATTCATTTGCAGTTAATCAATAAATTTAACTACATTATAATTATAATAATTATTAATTTTATTAATTAATTTACTTGAAAATATTTAGCTTTGTAGCATTACATTTTTAAACTAAATAACATAACAAATTGGCCAATTGTTGGCTTTATATTATAGCGTAACAAATGCAATGCAATTACACCCAAAAAAGAAAAAGTATATATGGGTGTGTGCATATATATATATATATATATGTGTGTGGATATATAACAAAATGGGTAAATTGATGATTGTGACAAAATTTGCAAACAAAGAGAAGTTAAGGATATATAATGTGATTGTAACTTGATAATAAATCAATTAGTAGCACATAACAAAAAGAAACCAACTTCCATTATTGATAAACACATAAAGCGAAAAATGACCTAGTACAAAATGGCATGTTAGCATGTTATCTTTATATCACTAGTCATTAAATGATATTCATGATACTTTTGCACACAAAAATTACTTGTTTTATATTAGAAAAATATTGTTGAATGCATTGATCATTTGAGCAGAAAAAGAAACGTGTTGTCGATATATAATGTAGATTTTTTGGAATTTATCAGTTACGATTTACTGATATTCATATGTTCTCATCAAGTGTTCATAAACCTTGACGTTAAGTAAGACTTTGTCAGTTAATAATGGTTTACCCATATTAATATTTTCGATGGATTGCACTCTGTAACAACTTGGTTGAATTAAAATTACAACTTGAATGTTTATAAAATCAAAGAAATGGAACGTACAAGAATGAAGAACCTAGACACAATGGCGGAGCTAGAAAATTTTTTCAGTGGGGCCATACATATATAAATATAAATATAAGATGATATATAAACTTATACACGATCAAATGAAATATATACTTTATAATTATAATTATCCATGGCATGTTGACATATTTTGAAATCGTTGTATATATCTATTTTTTTCAATAGTATCAAATATATCTATTTCTACATATGTAATCAAACAAATCATTCAACCACTCATTTCCACAACTTATTTTTTTTTTATAGCTCTTCAAGTTTGGCGTGAAAGGTTAAAAGTTCTATTTAAGAAAATTCATGTTGATAAAGCTTCCATTCATACAAATGAAAACAATATAAAATTAATCATCGATATAACACAAAGTTATTGAAATAAATTAAAATTCTATCATGAATATATTATATTTGAAAGAAGGGAATTAGAAAGTCACATAGTTTTTGGAGGAGAGAGAAAAAATCTTATATGACTCTTGAATTTCTTTAGAAAATAAAATGAACATAAATCATTGGATTGGTGTTTGAGAATGGGGAAAAGAAACTTCTCAAAAGAAAAAAAAAAAAAAGAAAAGAAAAGAGAATGGGAAAAGAAAGAGATAAAAGAGAAAGAAAAGTAAAAGTATTATATAAATGGCTTGAGATTTGGGAATGAAAAGGTAGATGTGAGAATTTAAAAAAGGCTTGAACTTTTCAATTTTCAACTTATTTACTCATTTCCTTAATAATAGAGTGTGAGGGCAAATTTTTAATTTAATTGGGTAATAAGAAAAATGTCACATACTTAGGGATTATCTTGACAAATTCAATGGAGGCAGCTGCCCCCACCTTGGCTCCGCCACTGCATGAACACCTAGTTGATTAACACACATCGTTTGGCGCAGCCATGTAATTTTCTATACACTTATTTAATAAAAATGAGAGGATGGACACAACGTGCTAAAATTTTGAAAAAATTGTCTAATATTTATCGAGCTTGCTTAGTTCGGGACTAGAAGTGCAAAATCCCTTTCTCCATAGAGGTCGAAAGTTCAATTTTCCCTTACAACATAGAATTTTACAAGTTGTCTGAAAATCATATATTCCCATCTATATTGTCTAAGAATCACAAGTTCACCAATCATATTAAATTAAAATCTACTTAATATATTAATATTGTAGTAGGCTCTAATTTCAATTTCAGATACTTAATACGCTCATGTTTATTTCTAATCACTTAAAAAGATGAACAAATTATAAATTGATATTTTCTTATAAGCAAAATAAAAAGGAATATAACATGTATAAAATATTCAGAAAATGGAAAGCATTTACGTTGCCATAGGAATGGGCCTGCAAGAGCTTTTTATTAATAAAAGGGAAAATTTTAGTTTTCGTCCCTCAACTATGTCATTAAATCACATTTGGTCCCTGTACTTCACACCTCATCACATTTAGAGGGTATTTGGCTAAGCTTATTTAAAATATCTTATAAGTTCCTACATCTTATG
>JACFYI010003299.1:71231-83912 GCA_014898755.1 Handroanthus guayacan | reverse complement strand
ATCAAGTAATGGATTTAGAAATCCATCATTCTTTGTAGCATCTCTATGCCACTACATGGATACAAGATCCATACACTTAGCAGCTTTAATTAGCTACTAAGTCGTGATAGATATGAATCCACATGTTTATGGATTCAATACATGAAATGAACCAATTAGGGGAGTTTATTTATAGATATTGAAAAATTATCTTTCAATAGACATAACTTTTACAAAAGTGCAAACATGTCCTTTTGCATAATACAATCATAACTGTTAAAGAAAAATATGCTAAAATAATTTCATTTCTTTTTTTTAATAATTAAATTAAGCAACATACTTTACATTAATTCTCATTCACCCAAAATTGGTTTTGAATAACTAAAATCAGCTTAATTAATTGGTAAAATCTAATTTAACAAAACCAATTTTCTAACAGAGGCGACGGAGACGCGCAACCGCAGTGTTGGTCAAGCCTCCTCCGGTGGGAATTCCTTGCATGCAATTATACCAATATTTTCCTCTCTTCGAGCCCATCATAATGGTCTAGGTAATCGGACGTTTCTTGCGACGACGGCGGTGACCCATACGAGGGTGGTGTGGCAGTGCTGAAATTTCGGGCCAAGTCGAAGGCCTAAGCCACTTCAAAGCTTGCAACTGCGTTGGAAAGGTACCGCAGTAAATGACACAAGTAGCTCGCTGATCGTTTAGGTAAAAATCTTGTAGACTCAAGTTGATAAACAATTGTCGAACCTCGAAAGTCAAAACCAAAGTTTAATTGATAAAAAATAAAAAAATAATATATATATATATATATATTGTATCGAAATCAATTAATGACTCTGTAATTGACCTTGTCTGACAATTTACGGCGGAATTTAGCTTGACTCGAAAGTTGAAACTTCCGGGTCGGACCCATCAATCTGGATTATTATATTTTGAAAATTTAGCTGAACTCAAGGATCAGTTGTATGATAAAATTGTTATCAATTCAATTTGTAATGATAATGTAGGTATTCAAATTAAAATTAATTAATTTTCTAATTAATTGGTGGAGGACTTTACCGGGACCCTCATTGACTCTCTAGAATGTTTTTGCAGGTGAGAGCCCAAACTTAATATTCAAGAATTCCATTGCCGAGTATAGGATTCATATTTTATAAATAATATGATTATCATGATTGATTATTTGATACTGATGTTAGAAAATATGAATTAACATGACATCCTCTGCCATGTGGGAAAATGCCCAAAATGAAAAATGAGTTTTTTTAGAAAAATATTTGAAATCATGAACTTGAATGCGTCGCCATATGTCTTGAAGTATGAATGACACGACACGATGATGGTTGAATTGTTGTCATTTGATATTAATTTGTCAAGCCACTTTGTGACAATTGTGAAATGATACGATTTATTGTATTTGAATTGTTGGAAATATTTGACTTTGTCATACTAACGGGACGCTTTTGGGATGAATCATAACCATAAAGACACAGTTGAAGAGAACTGGGTTGACGACTGACTTCAGCAAACCGATCGGTCGGCATTTCAGCCAGTATTGGATTGATGATGGCTGATCCACTGAGGAGCACCCATTTGAATTCATGCTCAAAAGGTAGCTAGAGGTAGCTCTGCTTTAAGATGAATTGGGCATGTAGCAAGTCATGCCCATTCGACTTATTCTGACTGAGATAAGGTTGTATTTCACATTTTCAAATAGAGAGTTATGAGGTTAGAGATCATTCCACAATTATATTTTGAAAATTAGTTTTTTCTATTTAAATGAAAATTTTAGATTCAAACTGTGTTATGTCTTTTCATTAAAAAATTATTTCCTTTTCCTTATTTTGAATATGTTGTTGTTGTTGTTGTTATTGTCATTATGGCATTTTTTCTAGTTTTCTATCATTTGGCTAGTCTTCACTTTTCCATCATTTAGCTAGACTTTACTAAGTCATTCAAACTATTTCCTTTCATATTATTTGATTCTATGCTTAAATTAGGTAGAGCGTGACATGGGTAGAATTGGTAGGGAGGGAGCTCCAATTGTATGATTGTGTTGTGTGATTAGGCATCAACATGTTTTCTTAGCTAGGTATGACAATAGGACAAGTCAAGAATAAAGAATGCATTCCCGGTCCTCATCCTTGCCGCTCAATACTATCCCCATTCATGTCCTCGTCCCCATTTTAGGGCTAAATATTATCCCCGTTCCCATCTAATTAGGCTATCATTCCCGTTATAGTCCACGTTTCTCGCTCACCCCATTTTCCATTCCCTAGTTCCATCCCATTAGTGTCCCTGTCCCCATCCTTTCCCTGTGAAAATTGATATTTTATAATGACTAAACAAAAAAACAATTCACTTTGTTCATAAAAGTCCAAGAGCTTAGTTGACGATTTCAAGTGAAGTGATAGAAAATTAGAATTAATGGATGATTGGGTTATGTATTGATAATTTTAAATTTAGCCTTAAAATAATATTAATATTAACTAAAAGTAATATAATAAATGATTATTCCATTTTATGGGGACTTGAGATGATGGCGAGGATTTTAATCGAGGATCCCCCTTAGGAAAGTGAATACGAGGATGTGGATGAAAATTTTCCTATCCCCATCCCCATTTTTCTCCCATGGGGATTCCCCTCCCTATTGCAATCCCTACTCCTAGCTTCATATTATCTGTATATGTCTATTTGTTTGCTATATCCTTATGCCCATATGTATGGCATGGTTGTGATGAGTGCTTTTGGCACTGTCATGATATTGTGGGATGTTAACCCTCATTGTTATATCCTTACTTATGTATACTTTATTGTGGTTAGTAATTCTGAATTCTGTTAACCAACATTTAAGCTTAGCACTCAAATCAGGATGTCTTCTGTGTTCGAAGTGCTACATCGCTACAACTTTCCTATAAAAAAGAGTTAGATTTTTTTTTTCTTTTTTTTTTTTTTTGGGGAAAAATAAAAAGGGATTAGATTAAAATACTATATTATTCTCATTGCATCATTTGATGAAGTATGCAACATTAATTTTTAGGGCAAAACAATAATTTAAAAAATTAAAGTTGTAGAAAATTACTTATGTTTTAAATGCCCACTATCAACTTTTTATCTTATCATCCTTTGACTGTACTTGTAGACACTCTTAATTTTGATTGTATCCTTTTTCATTTCATTAAATAAAAATCACTTAGTATCACTCTCTTAATCTAGTTTGTGCAATGATTAGATGAAAAACTTTTGCTAGTGCTCTGTCTTGTTGAATGCTAAGGAATCTTCAACTAAATATTTGACTGACTAGGGTTCGTGAATTGTGACAACAACTGGCAATGTAGATCTTCAATAATACCTTCAACTTTGGATTCATCATGGCCCTTTTTAATTATTACCGTGATATGGGGTGTCAGCACAATTTGCTAGAAGTTACTGGGCCTCTTTTTTGAAGGGATAATTACCTCTACACCTCATGAAGTTTGATAAAATTATCCACAATTTAGATAATTATCATTATATCCCCTATCGCTAGCTCAACATAACATATAATTACAATTACACCTTCTGAACTTATGCATAATAACAAATACACCCCTGATGCTGGGGTCTACTCATAATATTTTATAATTTTCAGTGAATGTTATTACAATTATCCATCAATTAAAGTTATTAATAGTTGGGATATAATGATAATTATTCAAACTTTAGGAAATGTTCTGATAAATATGCCATGTTAAGATAGTTACTCCTTAATTAAGTTCAAGTCTTCTCGTAAGTAAATTTTTTGGTCTTTGATTCATACATATATACATAAAAATAACATGCATCATGCTCTTCATTTTGAGGGCCTCATATGTGGAAACAGTTAAAGAATCAAACAATATGGGATGATAATTTTTTAGGTTTCTATATGACTTCATTTCAATAATTAACTAGTTTTATCCTTTAAAGCAAGATATACTACGACATTTCTTCAGTTGGTATTTTATATAGTACGTCTTTAGTTCAACGTACTTATTAAATATAACAAGTTAAAAAAAATTCACTTTCCTAAATTGATGAAAACAAAATGTTCCGCCAAACAATATGGTAAATATGAAGGATTCACGTCTCTAAAGAACCAACTTGGTTTAGGGACCCTTCGCTCATTATCTCAACCCGTGACATTGAAGTCTAGCTGTTAAAAGGACCCCAATACCCCTTTGATTGAAGGAGAATAAGGTAAATATGAAGGATTCACGTCTTTTTTATGATGGGTGAGGTTGATGTAAGAGCCTAGTCGTTCAACCTAATCAATATCAGCCTCTAAATAGGAACATATGGACAAACAAGATAATGCTTGCTGCCAGCTAGACCTGACACCATTGAGCCATGTCAGATCCTCATCATAAATATTTTCATTCCAGATAGGAATAAGATCTCATTTTTTGTATTCTCACTTTCCAACTATCATGGCTTGTCCTCACATATACGACCTACCTCTCATATATATGTGTGTGTGTGTGTGTGAGAGAGAGAGAGAGAGAGAGAGAGAGAGAGAGAGAACTATCCCTCACATATATGACATACTCTGACTTGTACAACCTAACTCTACTTTCAGCCCTACATAGCTTGTTTCATGGTTCTAAGTGACTACCAGTTTATAGGTTGTGATTTTCGTTGAATCTCACGATTATAGAACATAAATAGACCAATCTAATTAGTGCAATTAAACCACCCTAGCTCATAAATTGTAATATAATTAAAGGATTGATTGCATTTACATCCCTTCTAAAATAGTGAAATTACTAACTCCTCACCTCTTATTTCAAAAATTACAAACATCTCCACTTCGAAAATATTCCATGAAGAAACCTAAACAGAAGTTGTAAAAACTAATTCTTACATTTACTCTCACCCAAATTACAGATTATTCTTACAGTTACCACCTTTAAGTTACAAATTCTTATATTTACTCCCTCCAAGTTACAAATTCATATAAAGGCTATTTTCCTCACCAAGTTATAACGGCGATGTATCACGTGCAAAATAGGAAGTTCACTTATTTATTTATTTATTTGTTTGTTTATTTTTGCAGACATCATCAACTTTTGTTATAAATCTGGGATTTAGTAAATGTTAAATTTTGGGAGAGAAGGTGTTGGTAAGTTCTAGGATAAGAGGAGCAGAGTTGGTAATTTTACTAGTTTGGATAGGGTATAGGTGTAATGATCCTATATTCAAATACTAATTCTTGCGTCAATTATTTTTATTATTGTTATCATTATTATTATTAAATCTTGCGTCAATTACTTTGTATGCTCGAGTACATGGTGTAAGATAAAACATATAGATTACTATAAATAGATGCAGGTTACACATGTCATGCCACTCAGGCATATATTTAATTAAATTATTAAATTACTGAATTCTATATTATCAATGTTTCAATAATTTAATTCGTAAGTGTCAAATATGAAATATGGGCAAAAACGAGGAAATATTATGACTAGGAATATCCAAGGGCATGTGGGCGTAGTCAGACGTTAATTTGTCAAAAAAAAAAAAAAAAGGTCAGACGTCAGGGTCAAACATGGAGAGCTAAGGTTCTCTGAATCTGGATTTGGATATGGATTGCAGATTAAACCTCCGCACTGGCACTTGTATTATTTGTTTTAATTCGTTTTACTGTACAAATGTATATAACATTCATAATTAAATATTTATACAAAAAAATATTTAATATATTTAAAATATGTTTATAAAAATAATAATTAAGAAATAAATACCATTTTTCAATAAAAAATTATTAGAATGCATCTTCAATCAATTTCAGTTGTATTATGTGCTGTCCCTTTGGTCGGCTGATGCCTAAAATAGCAAAAGGTGGTCCAATTCTGCACTTTTCCTTGGGTCCAATATAAGGTTGATCCCACTTGCTAGAAACTATTCTGGCTCTGGCCTGCTGTGCACATTCATACGGTGACCATTAGCTTATTCTATGGTGGACAATGGACGGGCTTTCAGCACCAATAACACTTGTTTTTTTTAATCGTGATCTACATTATGCCGCCCATTGTACTCCAACTTTCACCTTTCTATTTTGATATTCAGATAATTACGTCAACACCCGTGAGGTTGGTATGATTATCAAATTATTCTCTGAAATTTCAGTAATTATCATTATATCCCTTTCGTACAATTTAGCTCACGGATAACTATAACTATACTCCATGAATATCCTGCAATATTACAAGTAAATTTCCTGAACAAGGGCATATAATTTTAATTATATATAAGTTTAGAGGATGTAATTGTAATTATGCATCAACAAAATTATAAGGTAGGAGTGTAAGGTAATGATCTAAATTTTATGGGATGTTTTGACAATTATGTCAAACCTTAAGGGGTGTAAAAATAATTATCTGTTCCCCGAAATAAAAATGAAATTCATTTTTTTTTCCTGTTTGCAATCTGAGCTTGCGTAAATATTTAGGTTTTGAAAAGATGTTGCTTAGTTTTTTTTTTTTTGATAAGTAAGAGACATGAATTAATCAATTAGCAAAAAAGACAAAGTCCAATTGACCCTGTCCCCCGTCACAAAAACAATTTTGTCATGCTAGTTTTATTAAAATCATCCAATAATCAAGCTTTATGTGGGAACTTAGAAAATTTGCGTCCTGATTTAATCTAAATTCCCACCTTGCACGAGAAAGTGAAAAAAGAAAAAAGAAAAAAAGGAAAGAAAAGCGCTAAATATTTTTGATTTGTTAATTCCTTCTTTAAAAAAGAGTTATCAATGAATTTTTTTTTTTTTTTCTTTTTCTACACATGGAATTAGGGTGATTTTATGAGAAAGTTCACCTAGAAATTGTATCAAAAAGCCAAATTCAGCGACGACAAGTTCCAATTTACATCCAAATTGTTTTACAGACATTAACACGAAACAACCTTTGACATTGACACGACTTTGGGAGAAGGCACGAGGTAAACCTCAAAGAAACTTCGTCATTTTCTTTTTTCGTTTATGAAGAAAATTAGCTTGGCCTTATCAACATTCAAGATTCAACCCCCTCTTGGCAGGTGAGACACTATATATTATCCGCGTCTGCGCGTTTTGCACACACTCGAAACATTTCTGCACGTTTCTCTGTAAACCAACACCAGCCACAGAGAGAGGAAGGGAAAAAAAAAAAGAATAGGTGTGCCTTCCTTCTTTGAAGAGAGGAGCTCAAATTCAAAAGTTTTTCAGGCAAAAACTGTTGATTTTTATTGAGATTCTTCAGCCTTGGACAGAGCGGATGGCTTCGATTAATTTTTCTTGCTCCTCGACTTCCCTTGCTCGCTCGCGGTGAGGCTCTCTTTTCTTTCATGTATTTACTATGAGTTAACAAGCAATATTTGGGTCATTTTTTCGTTATATTAATGCTCAAATACGTGGGTTTTGGATTAATTTTTATCTGGGTTGCTGCGTGTGATCTAAAGGTGCATTCTTTTGTTTTTGATCATCGAATGAAATAAAACCAGGAAAATGTAATCGAAATGGTTAATGGTATATGCAAATTTTATTTCAGATTGAGAACTGTCAGATGATGCGTCTAGTTTATCTGATTTAACGAAAACTTGTTCACTTTGTTCAGATCCAAGCGCAAGGACTTAGCAACTGAATCTCACTTTTTATGTATTTTGTCATTATGTCAGTCGTTGAGGCTGTCTATTGATGGATTTTTTTAAAGACATTTCGGCTCAACTCTGTCCATTCGTCTACTTTTTTCTTAGCCAACTATGTTTGTCAGGTTAATTCTATCTCATGTTTAGAAGTAGATCTTTTAGGTGGGTAATTAAGGATTCAAGCTGAAAAGTATCTCATATCTTTATGTCACTTTATCTTGAATGTTTGACTAGAAGGGTTTTCATTGATCCTGGTCCTAATAACAAAAATGAATCTTATGTCTACTCACATTAAAGTCAACATTAAATATTGCACATCGTTTGCAAAATTATTCTAGTATTTGGGTACAGAGAGGAAAGGCACCTTACTTGCCTCTGCAGAATTTGTTTCATGGAGGTTGATATGAGTTGAGTTTATGGTGCTGCTTATCTGAATGACTCTCCTCCTAGCATTGCTTGATTTGAGTGTTGTATGAGTTTGATATGGTAAATTGTCCTGTTTGCTGGAATCAGAACATAGTATCCATATGTTTGCCGTGAAAAACAATGCTGCGTTCCCTGAAGCTTCTTGTTCATGTGCTTTTTTTCCTTTGAATTTGCAACTAAAAGTTTATCTTGTGGGCACTTAAAAATTTTCAGATTGCTCGGTTGTCTGCATCATGGAAGTATGCAATGTGTGAATGGCGTAGAATCCTTGAGACAGCCCAGTTCAAAGGCAGGCTTAAGTATTAAGGCTAGTGGGAAAATTAAGGCAGCTCTCTTCTCTGGAGAAGAAGGTCTTCTACCTCTTTCCACTGTTTCCACTGTTGCAAGTAATGCTCTTATCAATGATGTATCTGGTGGAGTTGAGGTACAGTCTGATGCCGTAGTATTAGGAGCTCTTTCAGCTGATATGGCTCCTACGACTAGTGGATTCCCTGTTGACAATGATGAATTTGACTTGGACCTGCCATCAGAAGGTTTCTCTTCTATTCCAGATGCCATTGAAGACATTCGTCAAGGCAAGGTTGGTTTTGCATTTATGTCAGGTTATTTGTGAAGGATAAAATAGTTTCTTAACCATTGATTTGGTTCAAACGTTGCAGATGGTTGTGGTTGTGGATGATGAGGATAGAGAGAATGAAGGAGATCTCATAATGGCTGCCTCAAAAGTTACACCCGAGGCAATGGCTTTCTTTGTGAAGCATGGAACTGGAATAGTTTGTGTGAGCATGAAAGAGGAAGACTTGGAGAGGTTGCAGCTACCCTTGATGGTAAACCATAAGGAAAATGAGGAGAAACTTCGTACTGCATTTACTGTTTCAGTGGTAAGTTGCTCATCTCTCAGCAATCAAACGAACCATTTTTGCTTCCTTGTGTAGTCTTCATTTTTACTTTTGTCGTCTTCACTTGCTTATGACTACTATTAGAATAGAAAGTTCTTTATGTATCAAAGACCGATATTTTAATGTGTATGCTATCAAACACGAGTTTCTGGAACCACACTTACACGTGCAAATAACAACTTGGGAACTTCTGTTAAATCTTGAATCAGAAATAAATCCTCTAAGCTAACATAATTGATGGGGTTGTTGTAGGATGCAAAACATGGTACAGCGACTGGTGTCTCAGCACGTGACAGGGCAACTACAATATTGGCTCTTGCATCCAAAGATTCAAAGCCAGAGGACTTCAATCGCCCAGGACACATATTTCCACTAAAGTACAGGGAAGGTGGTGTTCTAAAAAGAGCTGGACACACGGAAGCTGCTGTTGATCTTTCTTTGCTAGCTGGCTTAGACCCTGTTGGAGTTTTATGTGAAGTTGTTGACGATGATGGTTCTATGGCTCGGCTACCTAGGCTTCAGCAATTTGCACAGCAAGAAAACTTGAAAATTGTGTCTATTGCCGATTTAATAAGGTAGTTTAACAGTTGACTTACGTAAATGTACTTCTGCCTGCATTATTGAAGTGATTGTGGTGTATCCAGTATCTTCATTTAAATTAAGGTCTCATAGGTCAGTTGAGGTGGGATAGGAGATGGGGATTACAGTGATGAGGTTATTTTTAATTGATTCGGGACATCTCTTAGGAATAATCTCCCAAGAAAAATGAGGTGACACGCATCTGAATCTCCCTATAAACTGCATTTACCTTGCATCTCTCATCTTGGCATGCGTTATTAGCGTGCCTTCAGGCACTTTATTTGGCTCGTGCACGGACTCATCTTCAAAACGTTTTCATTTATATTTTGTGCATTGACTTTTCAAGTTAAGACAGAGAAGCATTTGTAGATTATGATTTATGACATTTTATTTTTCATCATGATTTTGATTATTGATGAAGCAGGGGCTTAAAGGGATTTATCTGGCCAACTATGGATAAGTTAGGGAAAAAATTTAGTTGATGTTTGTTGAGTAGTTCACGGTCAATTGCCCCTTTTCATGTATTCTTGGTCGCATTCCTGTGGATTTGGTTTCCTAAGAGAATTGTCTCCTGTTCCAATATCGTCTTCAGAAGGCCTGACATGTACAATGATTTGCAGGTATAGGCGAAAGAGGGATAGATTAGTGGAACATGCATCTGCTGCTCGTATACCAACTATGTGGGGCCCATTCACTGCCCATTGTTATAGGTCAATTTTGGATGGCATTGAACATATTGCAATGGTCAAGGTAAGTGATGCGTAAGATTCGGACGCAACAATGCGTATTTCAACTTTCTCTATTTAAAGTTTGCTTTATGATTTTAGGTGGTTTTTGTGGTCCATTACTCATTGTATTCTCATGGTTATTGAGCCTTTGATGCATTACACAATTATGGTTTACACAGGGTGATATTGGCGACGGACAAGACATACTTGTCAGAGTACACTCAGAATGTCTGACTGGGGACATATTTGGATCAGCAAGATGCGACTGTGGAAACCAACTGGCACTTGCAATGCAACAGATTGAAGCTGCTGGCAGGGGCGTTTTAGTCTACCTCCGTGGTCATGAGGGAAGGGGAATTGGTTTAGGTCACAAGCTCCGTGCTTACAATCTGCAAGATGACGGTCGTGACACTGTTGAAGCAAATGAGGAGTTGGGTTTGCCCATTGATTCGAGAGAGTATGGGATTGGTGCACAGGTATTGCCCAGTTAATCATGTGGTACCACTAAATCACCATAATTTTCTTCATTAGATAAACTAAAACATGCCCTTTAAGACAACATAAGCACCGGGAGATACAAATTTAAGAACTAAGACAACATATGCCCTTTCTTATGGTTGTGTAATGTTTGTGCAGATACTGAGAGATCTTGGTGTTAGAACTATGAAGCTGATGACAAATAACCCTGCAAAGTATGGTGGGCTCAAGGGTTATGGTTTGACAGTTGCAGGTAGGGTTCCCCTTGTCACTCCCATCACAAAGGATAACAAGAGATATTTAGAAACAAAACGTGCCAAAATGGGCCACGTTTATGGCCTTGCCGCCAATGGCAATCCA
Source organism: Handroanthus guayacan (assembly GCA_014898755.1). Classification (NCBI taxonomy): domain Eukaryota; kingdom Viridiplantae; phylum Streptophyta; class Magnoliopsida; order Lamiales; family Bignoniaceae; genus Handroanthus; species Handroanthus guayacan. The sequence continues at coordinate 72,811 of JACFYI010003299.1, read as the reverse complement.
GCCATTATCAGCAAGAATGGTCGACCAACTGTTGAAAGTCCAGCTACACCAGAGGCATAAGACTTTGCCCGTTCTTAACACTTCATTTGTAGTGAAATTACATCATCCGATGGAATAACAACTAGTTTGTATTAATTTGTCGGTACTCCTTGCAAAATCATAACGTATGATTCTTGCTAAGGGACGGCTCAGGTGATCATTCATTCAATGATTCTTATTCTTTCTCCTTGGTAAGTGGATCATCCGTTGTGATAAGAAACTAGTTAGCACTCATTGTGCATGAGAAATGTAATACACATGAAATGTGTTTCAGTTTGGTTTCCATTTAAAATAGTGCAAATAATTTATTGAAATTTCTTGTGCAAGTTGTTAAATAATAACTTCGTAGAATTGCTAGAAACTTAGGGCCATCTGTGGATGTATCGAGAAAATCTGGAAATATGATCCAGCTTCTTGGGAGATGGTGTTTTTCGGCAAAACGTATTTGAGGGTCAAATCTGTTGGACCATTCCCTTACTTGACCTAATATCAAGAACAAGATTCATTCCTCTTAAGTTTCTCACTTATCAGGACCAAACATTTTTCGCTTGAATCATGGATGAACTATATTGCCAGAAACGAATCTCTTTCTTGATATTAGACTCAGAAATCAACATGAAGAAATTGCTAGTAATCACAGAGTAGTCATACGGGAGATTCTTGATATTAGACTTAGAAATCTACATGAAGAAATCGCTAGTAATCACATATTAGTCATACGGCAATGAATTCGTTCCTGGGACTTACACATTTTGTGGCGTGTACATTTTGCCCGCCACACCGTGGGAGGTAGGCATGCTAAAGTCATTACCTAAACCCAAGGAAGGGGATACATAGAGCTGGTGACAGGAAGGAAGTCACAACAACAAAGTAGCCGTACTAAAAGGTACAACTAGATCACCCTGTTTTCAACGAGAGTTAATGCTTGTTGGGGGCATGTTAGTTTGACATTGCTTCACAGTCAAAACAAAAAGAAGGGAGATTTGAAAGGTTTTCTTGCGTTTATCGAAGGTGAAATAAGACCAAGCTCATCGAGTCTTATTTTATATTGTATTTTTCAATCTACATCGGCAATCAAGAACGAGAAATCAATATTGAAGTTCTAAGCAATAGCATTAAATGGTTTCGAGCATGCATTAATTTAGCTAAACTGAAAATTGGGATGAACATCGTTATAATTCGATTCTTCATTTAAGAAACAAGTTCAGTGAAACAATACGAAGGGACAAAGAAAAGAATTTTGATACCATATGGCTATATGTATTTGATATATTCCATAATTTTTGAACTTTTAAAAGCTTTTTAACTCACTTAAACATTTTGATCGCAATATAATGGAATACTGCAATGGAACTTCTTGGTAATGACGTGTTAGCTATGAGCGAGAGCTAAAGCCTAACCCCAGTTTCCACATTAATTAGATGGGTAACGATCGTAATTATGAGTTTAATAAAGTCTTAATTTCCAATAATTTGAGGGAAGTTATGTTCAACTTTGGTAAGTTGATCGCAGCACGTTACTTGACAGTTCAAAGAAGGTGG
>JACFYI010003299.1:53126-68605 GCA_014898755.1 Handroanthus guayacan | reverse complement strand
TCTTTTGTTGATTTTCCGTTGTTAATATAGGTCGATTTCAGTTTAGGCGAGTTGATATATTTTTTATTTTTTATTTTTGACGATTATTTTACTTGTTTTGTGATTATTATTCTATTCAGGGATTTGTTATATCTATTTCTTCAGTAGTATGTTTGTTTGATTTTTTTTGAATTATTTCATTGAATTGGTAATTATTCAAAAATGGTTTGATAATCACTGAATTAAGATTGAGATAAAGTTGTTTCGAGGATCTTTTAAAGTGATTTAAAAGACCTTAATGATTCCTCTGTTATAGGTGGTGTTTGTAATGTACTTTTGTTGAAAGTTAAAAAAAAAAATATTATAATTCAACTGCTAAATATTAAATAATTTATTGCAAGTTAATAAAAAAAAAATTGAAATTTTATCTTATGCTTTTGTTTTCTTGCTTTTGCATTTTGAATTTTATTAGGAATAATTTATAACGACTCATGAGCATTAGTAACGTTGTTTGAGATTAAAATTATTGTTCATTAATTATAAAAAATTTGTAGCATAAATAAAGTTTCCATCAATTAAGTATTTTTCACAATTACTAATAAACACCACGTTAATAAAAATCGTGACAGTACAATTTCCATATGCATTTAAATAGTTAATTAATAATTAAAAGAGTTGTATTGCCAAGCCTAATTGTCCCGATTGTGATTTTAGTGAAGGTGATGTCTTTTGATCGAAAGTAATTTGTACAGCATAGATTAGGGGTGTGATATTCATATTAGTTTCGGGGCAGTCCACTATTATTAAAAAAAGAAAATAAATAAATAAATAAAAAACTCAAGAAGTTATAAACACTACCTTAATAAAGGATGTAACGTCACATGGCTTTGTCGGGAATTAGCAATTGCGAATTTCTCTTACTTTGAGTTTGTGGTCCTATGGTAGATGGAAAGTTCTCATATTATTGTTTTACATTTGGATTCGATTGGATTGTTTTATTATCAATGGTGTAGATTGGATTACAGATAGGACTAAGCATATATTCTTTGTTTCTTTTACTTTTATGTTTCAAAAAAAGGTTAAAACTTTAATTTGTTTTATGTCTTTGAAAATCTGGCAATACTTTGTTTGTGATTCTCAAGTTCACATGGAAAATTCTAGATTGGATTGACTTTGGTCAAACAATATCAATGCAGTTGATGGATGTGAGTTGGAAGTGTACGGTCCAAGACATATTGAAATCATATGCTATATGGTGATGTTTGTTGATATTTTGGTGGATTTCAATATTTTTTTTTTCTTTTTTTCCGCTAGTAATAATCTAATTATGAGCATTTAAAATATATGACAAAGTATAATTCTGATGGTAGTAATTTCTTTTAGGAGCACTTGTAATTGCTTCTGAGAAATGTATTTCAATTTTTAGATTTAATTAATATTTTGGAAGTATTGATTTTGCTTTTGATTCTCTAAATTAAATGTTCAAAAAGCTAATAATTAAAAATAGATTTCACCAATTTTCTATAGTTTCTTAGTACTTTTAACTTTCAATCACAAATATCCTCAACATACGTTATGATTTTTGTTACAATTTTTTACTTCTGCAAAAAGCATGAGCCGTTGCAAACACCATCTCAGTCAGAACTGTTATTTTGGGGCAATTAATTCCAAAGACATGCTAATGTTGTTCATTTGTGCATAGCTTTGTGGCAACAAATGGGACACAGTTATCTCAACTTAAAAATGTTTTAGCTCCCTTGCATCCAGCAGGTCTCATTTTTATTTAAATTTCTCTGAAACAAAACATATATAGTCTCATAATTTACAATTTATTTGTTATTTGCTCAAGTTCAAGAATAATTACAAAGTTGCAGGTCTGTTACCAAATACTGCCACCACAACATGTGTTACTTCCATTTTTACTAAATTTTTGGGTGTCTCCCTTGTACAATCTTCTCAACAATTGGCTCAACCATTGTCTCCAGGTCTTCCAAATCTTGTTTCACATCACCAACCTGTCACCCCAGCACAATAGCAACTACTGTTAATACAGAATAATATTTTAGGATAGTTTTGATCTGTTACCAAATTTCTGTTGGAAACTAGACCAAGATACCTTGTGGATTACATTATCAATTAGTTGAGCATCCTGGGCAGCTACCCTGGATGCATGTTCCATTACTTGAGCTACTTCCTTGAGTTTACTGTTATCCGGAAGCTGATTCGCCACCTCGGCCAGCGCCTTATCTGCGGTGGTTGCTACCTTTTCGACCACCTCCGTCACCATGTCCACCTCCTCGACAACCTTTTCTGCCTCTCCTGATATTCCAATTTCAACTTTGATTTTCACCAAAATAAGTATAGACAACAGAACCTGAAAACATGTTTTATCTGCTTTGGAAAAATTCTTGGCCTAGATGCCACCATAATAACTGAAGTTTTTACAAGACTAAAGAAACATTTCTTGCAATAAAAGCTTAAGTTGCAGGACAACCACAGATTTTATTGTACAGATAGAAATTTTGTTCTCTGTACCTTCAAATGTCAGCAAATAATCCCATTTGTTCTTCCAAAATGGTAGCAGCAATGATAACGCAGATCCCAATAGCCATTTCACCCTGCACAAGGTAAAATTTCCCCTGGCAATTCCAGAAGATTCCAAAAAATGGTTTCATCGGATAATAGCCTCATTGCACTTCGAGGTTTGGCATGGTTACATTACATAAATATTACTCGTGATTTGGTAATTACAATCACACTTTCTGTTTTTAATTCAATCGACAAGAGATTTGTGAGCATCTGTGTAACAATATTACAACTGGACTCCATGAACATGGCTCTACTTGTAATATTTCAGTTAATATGTCATATTTCCAGATGGTCTAATTGTGATGTTATGTATGCTCCATATAACTTCAATTTTTGCTAGTTGAACTAACAACATTGACTGTTATTGTAATTTTACAAACTACATCTGATTTTTTTGTGAATAGGCTAAACCTAGGGGTGTTGAGGTAATTATACCTAGAATCAAATTCACCGATACTTCATATTTCCGTTAACTTACGATTTTGTACATAGATTAATTATAGTCATCATTCATCAACTCAATATTGGTTTTGGTACGTAGCATAATTATGAAAGAAAATGCTACCAATTGGAGAAGCCAAATTTGGGAGGAGCCGGTACTGCTGGTTGTACTTGTAACCCTTCACTCTGATTCTTTTCCCTTCAACAAATGCAACTTTTATAAGTAAAACAAAGCATCATGCATAGAATTAAACTATATTCAACAAAGCACTGATCATATTTACATTTCCAACTTGGTTTGGCTATGTGCCCCGGAGGCAACACTTATAAACCTTAGTCCTTGATCCACGGAACCGCCACGTCCCAACTTATAAGGCGACAAATCGCGGTGGTGGGACTGGTGGCTCCGCCACGAACCACCGGATATGGCCCTGTACCGGCAAAGCAGAGTGACCAAAGTCTGGAGCTTGTACGAGGATGAAGAATTTCTTGCAGCCATATTGAACTAATATATATCTGTCCTTGGAAACCTGTCTGAATTCTGAAGTATTGTGTAAAAATTAACAGGAAGTTTGATATGCTTATAAGCGTAATTTAAGCCAATTGACATATACCTTTAGAATTACGCAAACAAAATGTTTGCATTTGCTGCAAAATAAAAACGCCTGGGAAAGATTCTAACACGCCAAGAAATGATGTGGCTGAGTTTGTGTGGTCACACTTTAAGCCAAAGATTTATTTTGTTTTGACCTAACAAAAAAAGCTAAAACAAGTCACCTGTTCCTTGCAAGTTTGGACTGAGAACTGTTTCGGGCTTCTTTCTTTTTGCGCCTTCTAACGTATGAATTTCATGGAGATTGTAATGATGGGTCATTGCCTTTTCCATTTATTTATTTATTTATCATTATTATTATTATTATTTTTTCTTGATAAGTATTCCCTTTTCCATTTAAAGCAATGTTGGTGTATTCCCGTTTTATCCAAAAAAATGTTGGTGTATTCCCTTTTATTCTTTTTCTTTTTCTTTCTTTTTTTTTTTTCTTTGGGAATGGGAATTGAACCTTGCTGCCTGTAAATTTTTGTCAAAAAGCTAATGGTCATTTGGTTCGGCTAGATTAGTTTGCTACAGGCGGTTGATTTCCTAAGGTTGATGATTCATCTAAGGGATAATTTCCTCTGCACCTCTTGAGGGTTGTCATTTACCAAAACACCCTTGAAGTTTATATAATTACTATTACACCTGTTAGTGTATAATGCCATTAATACATAATTATAATTATACCCTCCGAATGTATACACAATTACAGTTAGACACCCTAGGCTAAAGCATAATATTACAAATTACAATTACATTCCTTTATTTAGGGGAAGTACTTGTAATGTTTAGAATTTTTACTTTTTAGGAAGTGTGGTAGTAACTGTTCAAATCTCAAGGGGTATAATGGTAATTATTCAATTATCATGAGGTTTTTTGCTAATTTTAATAAACCTTAGGGGGTGTTGAGGTAATTATCCCTTGATCTAAAAGGGGACTTTGTGTTTAGCTAAGGATTCCTAACTTTGCGTCAGAACAACCTTGGCTTAGGAAATTTTAGTATAGTAGTTTATGGTATGAATAAAAGAAGCTGAGAGGCACTTGTGAAGTCAAAAAAATGCGATCTATTAAAAAAAAAAAAAAAAAAAAAAAGAACAAAATCAATTACAATCTTCAAGAATGTGTTGAAAAGCTGACAATTAAGCTAAGAAAAGTAAAGATAATACCTAAATTAAGCTACTGAATACATAATATGCATGAAAAGTTAGCCAAACTAAGCTTGACGAAGGCATCTTGCTAGCTTCAAATGTTCTTAAGAGCTTCTTTCCAAATATATGTCTTCTTTTGTGTTCTTTATCGTCTTCAACTTCATTTTTTAAAACTCATCAAGTTGCTGTTAGGAGAGTCCACCCATTTTATATGATCTTCAAAGTTTGTGACCGTGGGATATCCATTGGCGGCTGAATCCTCTGTTTCTCAACTTGACTAATTTTTCTTCTATGTTGAAGACTTGGTCCTTTTTCTCAACTTTTTCCTCAATTTTCAGGATGAAAGAAGATATTGGTCAAATTTTCCTCTTTTGATTTTTCGGTTGTTTAGGCCTTCGTTGGCTGATTAATTGAACTTTCCAGACTAATCATCGATTTTTCCTTAGTCGATTTTGCTTATTTGTCAGAGCAAAATTTTGGGTGTTAGAAAACCCCTAACCTCCTCTTAAGGAGGATTTTATGGAAATGTTGATGCTATTTCATTCGAGAGACTTTGCTGATTGGTGTATGTTCTCATTACTAATGACTATGAGACTAGAGACTAAAAGCACACTAAATACAATTTTCTTAGGAAATTTTTTATTGGAACAAGGCAAACAACTTGAGCTTAGACTCGATTGTGGTTGGCTTTTTCCAAGAAGCGCTGTTCCAATTTTGTAGCGAAGTTGCACCCACGACATGTTTTTGCAATGTTTTTAGGGCAACATTTGGAATTATTTTCACATAATTTCTAAATAATACATTTTATGTTAAATGAAATTAAAGTTTAAAACATTTAGAACAAACTGTCTTTAGAGTAACTGTTAAGGGCATCGACTTTGGGCTAAACAACAATTGTCCAAAGGCTAAGTCGGGTTTTAGTTTTTATTCTCACCGGTGAATGTGACTATTTTTTTTTAAAGAGTAATAATTAGTACAGCAATAGCAATTAAATAAAAAATTTTAATGGCCGACTATTATACAGTAAGAAAATATCCAAAAGTACCATTAGCTAGAAAAATAATCCCACGTAGGCCTGTCAATGGGTAGGGTATTACCCTACCCGGACCCAAAGAAAGGGGTAGGGACCAATACCTATACCCATTGATTTTTTATCATACCCATACTCTACCCATACCCATTGAAAATATTCTAATGGGTATGGGTAGGGTCTGTACCCATAGCTTACCCATGGGTATGGGTAGACCCACTCAAATATTACTCATATGTAATAATATTCAAATTTTATTAATTATTAATTAATGTAAAATTATTACTATCAAGATGAAATGTATATTAATAAATGTATGTATAAACTAAATGCATACAAACTTAAGAATATATATATATATATATAATTTTTTGTGCGACAAATATACTAATTTTTTTCAATTATATATTTGCTTGGTTTGAATATTTTTAGTTGTAAACTTGCATTGATTAATTATATATTTGTTCGATTTGAATATTTTCATATTAAATTAAAACATGTTCATTTTATATTTTTTCACATAAAAGTAGTAAATTTAAACTAGTAATCGATAAATGATGCACAAGCAAATTTAGCAGTAATAATTCCAGCAAAAGAGGTAATTTCAAATAAAAAACTGATTTTATTGGGAATTTTTTAGAGGGTGTGCCATGCATGCTTAGAAAGCTCAATGAGTCTAGTTTCAAATAAAAAAATCGGTTCACAAAAAGAAAGCCTGTAGAATAAGTGATGAATCTTTTATTAGAGGATGCCAGTAAGACAATTTGGTTAACAACATGAATATTTGCAAAAATATGAATAATCAAGAATGCTTTCATATAAGCCTGTTAAAAATATTCAAATGTCTATTTGACCGTCTGTATCCGTATTTCAAATTAGCGGATATTATTCATATCCAAAAATATTCGGATATTCCGTATCCGTATCTATTGTCTAAAATTTCGGATATGGATACAGTAATATCCACATTGAGATATCCGCATAAAAAAATTATTCTCATTTTCGTAGAATTTTAGATATAATTATTTATATAAATAATATAATGTATATTATTAAATTATATATAAAAATAAAATTTTAAAATTATACATTGTATATTAAAACTTTCGGCTATGCTAGAATATTTGAAATGATTTTGCGCATGAACTTTATTTTTTAGGCATTGATATAACAAATTCAGATATATGAAATAACAAATTCAGATGTAGTATGAAGATTGAGATAATGGATATAATATCTCGATATTATATTTGCATCTTAACTATTAAAACGGATATCGGATATTCGAATATTTGATCGATATCTGACGAATGTACGTAGATGCGGATATTTATTTCCAGTATTGATAAAACTTGAATTCACATTCGAATATTCGAATTGATATGCCTACTTTCATAGACCCAATGGGTCTTGGGTATAATAGGGTAGGACTCAATAGGTATTAATATTATAGGGTAGACCCAATTGGTATACCCTATGGGTCTTAATACCCATTGGGTAAGGTAGAGTATAGGGTCTTATTATATGGGTATGGGTAGGGTAATACTCTACCCATTTACAGGCCTAACACCACGTTAGTGGGAATCAAACCATTTACAGGCCTAACACCACGTTAGTGGGAATCAAACTATGACTCATGCAACCTCCACCTTGCATTAAAACAAAATTTTGTTAATTGCTTCTGTGTAACTTGATGGGGGTTATATCGTTGGGCTCATGTTTGACTTTCTTAACAGTCTATCCGTTTTTACATATGAAGGACCTAATTTCTATTCATATTGTAAGTATTTGGAAGGAAATTGTTAAGGACTTATGGGTGTGACCGCATGAAACATGTATATTAGTTATTCGATCCTTATCTGGATTATGTTGCCAAAAGGGTGAAATTATGGGCAAGAAGACCTTTTTTATTGGGCTCACCTCATATCTTTTGGCCCAAGTTTGACAGGCTTGGACCAATAGGACCAAACTATCTTTGAAATATTAATTATAGCCCATTAGACAAGCCAATACGGTGACCTTTAGTTATAAAAATACGGTTGGTTGGGTTTGGTTAGACTTTGCTTTAAATTGGCCAGAACAATTATACAAATCATAGGTTTGTGTTTTGGGCCTAACTTGGCCTTATTAGGCTTTGTTAAGATTCTAGTTAGATTTGTATTTTAGATAGGTCCAAGCTTTTAATAGGTTTAGACTTTAATAAGCTTGGGCTTTAATAGGTCTTAATAGGCGTAAAAGCTATATAGTTTATATTACCTAAAAATAATTGACAGTTAGAATACACTTGTCGAAACCAAGAAAAAAAACATAACCTAACATTATTATAATCTGAACTAAACTCATGTGCATATGAAAAAGATACAACTTTAATGTTAAGAACATAATACAAAATTAAATGATGTAAGTTAATATAAGTATAAAAAAACATAAGTATTATAAGTTATTAAATATATATTATATAACATAACTGAATTATACAGGCCGGCCTGATAAGTTTTATAGATTTTTCTAGAAGACTATGCCTAGTCTTTTTTTTTAACTAAATAGATTTTTGTTCTTTTTTTTTTTTTTTAAGTTTTAACCTTGCCTATTTGCTAAACAAGTTAGGCCAGACTTGACCTCGTATAGGCTAAGCTATAAGCCCCTGAATAGCGGCCTCAGCTATTTCCATCCCTAGCGACCTTGGAGATTCAAACATTTGGCACAATCATTCATGAGAAGAAGTGAAAAGTTAGGCATTATTTCTAGTTATTAAGAGAATTGAATATCCTTATTTTCATGCACAACTTACAAGTTGGAATATCGAAAAAGGGCTTCAATCACGGTTCAATCAATCATTAATTAAACAAAAAGTTGATCACTAGTGAATTCAATGACCAATTTAGTGATCCTTCAGTAACTGAATTAATGATTGCTTGAATTGGTCACTAAAGCCATTGCCCTAAAGAAAATTAGTGACTGATTATTGAGGCGGTCACTAATTTAGTGATTGTTTAGTAATCACTGAGTTGGTCACTAATAATACATGATTTATTTAAGAAAATAAATAAGATCACTAGGCAATCATTAGGACTGACAATTAAGCATATTTTAATCCGAATCCAATTTGAATCCAATTTGAATTTTAGGATTTTTAACCATTTAAAATATTGAATAGATAAGAGATTATAAATATTCATCATTTGAAACAAATAAATATGAAATTAAACAATTCGATCTGTTAAAGATTTGAACCAGAATTTTAACAGTATTTTATATTATATTAGTAATTTTATGTAATATATATATATATATATATTACTTTAGTCTAATGTTTATGCTTTACCATTAGCACTGAACATTAGCCTTTAAAAGTCATCATTTTGGCTCTCAGCTTGGCTAATAACCGGCGACTGGGGAATTTTCTTTTTGATGAAATAGATTCTCTTGAAGCTGAGGGAATGATCAATGGGAGGGATTCCTAACCACACAGGAGCTTGGCGTCTGAAAGCATTTGTGCCAAGCCGCTTCTTGTCAAAATGGGACCACTTCATGACTTATTCTTTCATATACAAATTTTGCAGCCTATAATTTTACAGAATGGGAGACTTCATGTATTTGGACTAGGACTATTCTATTCCCTTCCACTAAAAATAAAAAAAAAAAAAAAGAAAAAAAAAAAAAAAAAAAAAAAAGAAAAAAAAAAATATTCTATAGCACTACACAGCTACACCTATTTGAAAAAATGTACTACCATGTAGTATGTCTTTGAAAGCCGCGTTTCTTCTCTCAACAATCATTTAAGCAGCTTACTTTAGACATTAATTTATCTTTCATTTGAAATTAATTTTTTATTTTTTTTATAACTTAAATACATTATTGACATTTTTCTACGGTGTAGATTACAATAATTTAAAATACATTAATATTAATAAAATCTATTTACTTAATTGATCAAACTTTGTGAAGAGAACCAACTTTTTAAAAGGCTCATACTGTCCTCACTAAAATCATCTCCAAATCAAGCAAATGAAGAAGAAAAAAAAGAAAATCCTAATTTCATCTCTAAGAAACCAATAAAATATTCTACCACAATGTGTTACATTGTTTGGTTATATTTATTAAATTAGGTTATTTATGTACAAACACGATTACGATATTTAGAAAATTGAACTCTTTCCATTATACAATCATTTATATCATAAATATAAATATTATATCATGATTAATAATGTAATATAAAATATTACACGTTAGTATACATCACAATCAATTTTAAAAAATAATCTTAGTCGGTACCCAGTCTTGTCCGCCTGGTTCTGCACGCAAACCTTTTTTAAGGAAACCATGAATAAATCTGAAAACAAATATTAAAATAATTCCTTTCTGTTGACCAAACTTCACCTACTCTTAGGGCACAGTCTAAGTCCATGAAAATAGTATATTTCTGGCCAAAAATTTTGTATTACTTCGCCAATACAAAATGTTTTTTCATTGAAATTTTTTTCCTAAGCAATAGTTACCTTTTCTTCGCACCAAGAAAGCTGCTTCTTCTTCTTTTTTTTTTTTTTCCCTAAATTCATGTAATGTGGCCACAAATTTAACTTCAAGTTCACTTAAGATGGATTAGGAGATTTAATTTTGATTAGTGTCACAATGTATGAAAGTATGGTGATAGCCACACTCGTATTTAAGTTCGAGTTGCCCTGTGGCAAATTATGCAAAGCATAGAGTAAGATTAATTTATCTTTCCGTTGTTAAAAGACAGTATTATCTTTCAAATTAGTGGTGAAAATATTATCAGTAACTCATATAATTTAGTAGTTTTATAAAACAATTAACCTTTATCTATGATAACACAAATAAGTGGAGATTACTCATTGCATAATGTGGTAATCTCAGTAAACATCTTCCCCACCAAAACATAGATGAGATTACATGAGGATTAAATGCAATCATACATCCTAATCGTTTCTCTTTTGGTACTCATCACCCAAGCCTTTCGATATTTGGCAATAACATCCCTCTATTTAATTTCCATCCATTTTTCAGTTAAAAAATAAATGACTGACAAAAATGACCTTTGATCAAATAAACATGCATACCATTTTTTTTTTTAATGGTTTCTTAATCAGATTATTTATACTTATGTAGTAAACATATTAATATTTTCTCTTTTTCATATAGTCTATAAAATTTAATATATTTATTAGCTATTAAAATTCATTATCAATACCCAATTTAAGGCCCTAAAAAGTATTATATCTAATTTCTTTTATATAATTATATCTTTGAAAGTGCTTATCTTTTATTAACTTTTACTTTTATATATTATTATAAATTTTATAAAACATATAAAAAGATATAAAACATTAATAGTTGAACTACACAAACATAAATAATATATTAGGAGAACATAAAAATGGGGGAAAAAGAAACTCATATATATATATATATTTATTTGATCAAGGGACATTTTTGTCATTCACTTATTTTTTTAAAGGTATGATATGAGAATTAGATGGAGAAGATGTTATTGCAAAAATCCAAAGGTAGATGAGTGCTAAAAGAGAGAAGATTAGAGGGTATAATTGCGATTACATAATCTAGTCGAGACCTCAATTACTACTGCAGCTACACACATTCCTGTCGAATACGGCAAATAAAAAAAATAAAAAAAAAATAAAAAAGAAAACTAAAAGAAAAAGAGTTATTACACAAAGATTAGGCGAGTCAGGGTCGGGCCGGGCCTGAAAACGTCGGTCCAGTCCTGCCTAAAGCTTTCAGCCGCCATGGTCTTCATCACCACACAGGAAAGTCAACATAGAACTGTACAAACAAAGAAAAAACAACAAACCTCCACTTCTCCGTAATTGCCAAGAAATTGCTGGTTCCACAATAAACCAATCCTGACTGAGTCTCTCTCTCTCTTTCTTTCTGCCATTATCTTCCATCTCCCTCTCTTCCGATGGCCTTCAATCTCAGAAAACTGCTGAATGAATCCGCCGTTGATGAAGATACTTTTCACTTCTGCCAACAGTGTTATTTCACAACACCACCTGGCAGCCCCTGTCAACTTGAGTGCATAAGTCGGTGCCCTGATATTTGTGATGACCATTCCCCTAAAATCCTACCACAGCCCCCGGTGCCGACGACCCCCGTTGTCAACGGTCCTCCGGGAAAGCCTCACCGGCTTTCTCCTGTCCTCATCGTATCCCTCTCCGTCTTAGCCACCGCTTTCCTTTTATTTACTTGCTACACCATCTACAAATTCTACTCCCAATCACGGCGGAGGTCGCTGCAGCGCCGCCGGCAGGATGAAGAATCAGGGCCGGAGGATTTTCTTGATGAAGATCACGGGCCCTTCGTTGACCATCCCATATGGTATATCCGAACGGTAGGTCTTCAACCATCTGTAATTAGTGCAATAACTATTGTTAAGTACAAGAAAGGAGAAGGACTTATTGAGGGCACGGATTGCTCTGTTTGTCTGAATGAGTTTCAAGAAGATGAGACTCTCAGATTGTTGCCTAAGTGCAATCATGCTTTTCACATACCCTGTATTGATACCTGGCTTAGATCACACACTAATTGCCCTATGTGTCGGGCGGGGATTGTGAACAGCGCGGGAGTTTTAGAATTAGATGTTCAGGATTCGGGCCTGGTTGAAGAAGCCCGAGGGAGTAACAGGGAAGTTAGAAGGGAATCGGAAAGTGAGGGTTCTGAATTGAGGATTGGGGTTGAAGACGATGGTGAATCAGAGGCTGAAATTGGGCTGAAGATTAATGAAAATCTTGGAGATCCTCTGAGAAGATCGGTTTCGCTGGATTCTTTATCTGCATCGATGATAAGTGCTGCCATAGCTAATGGTTTCCAAGGACAGCGAGAGAGAAACTCAGACAATCAAGCTGTTGAAGTGAAAGAGCCTGCTATCGGAGTTATTGCAAAGAGAATTGTATCTGATCAAAGCCCTTCGATTGAAAGACTTAGCCAATCAGGGCCTTCTTCTATGAAGAGATCACACTCTTGTACTGCAAAGGTATTCCTATCAAGAAATAGCAGCAGGAGCAGGAACTAAGGTATGGTCAGTGAGATTGATTTTTCAAGAACCCTCTCAACAAGATGAGTTTTTGAAAATGTCACACTTGAATTAGTGCCATAATAAGTCGAATGATTGTATGTATGCACGAGAAATGGGATGCCTAATCGAAGAATAGGCCTCTCCAGAACCGGTTAGTATACTCTATTCCAAAACCGTGTTTCATTTCCTATTCCGTGTTACAAGTATATGCCAAGTGTAAAAATTATTTTCTTAAAGAAACACTTATGGAAGTGTTTCACTTGACATATATCCATACAATGGAATGAAGAGACGAAATATGAAATGGAATAGGGGATCTATGATGCTCTAAAATGTATTTGATGTCTTAGGCTAAGGTTTGTAGTAATAAATAAGCAAGAAAATGTAATTAACAATTTTGGAATTATTGTGATAAATATGGTGATGATGTTGATGCCATCATGTATATTATGATACTTGTGTGATCAATATGGAAATATGTCTTTCTACTTTTGAGAATTGTGTTTGGGTTTAGTTCTACATTTGATGTTCTTTTGCTAAACGAAGCTATCTGCGATCTGGCCAAGCAAATTGTTCATAGATATTGGCCCATTTGTAATTGAGCAAGATAACCAATCTTGTCCTTCCTTTGCTAAGCAAGACTGAGGTTCTGAATTTCACATGCTGCATCCAATTTTAAGTTGTTTGATTGGAAGGTGTTGTGTATGAAGAATTGTGAATTACCATTTTGTCCATCCCGTTGTCTGTAATTCTGAATAATTGAAGTATGAATTTGGAGGAGTGCATCCGAGGCCAAGAAAGTAATTTCAATAGCAGATTTTGTTCAGTCTTGGCGTGCGATTGATAATCAAACCCCCCAGCCAACATCTAATTGTCACTGCTAATCGCTTTCACAATGCGGGCTCTGTGATAAATCCGGGCCGGCGCGCCTTGTAGTCCATTCTATCAAACATAGGTTTATGGAACGTGGGAATGCCATAATCCATCCATATAGGGGCCTATCAAACAAGCCCTACAATAATTGAATTCTCGAGAATGATTAGAGTCATCAATTCGTTCTTATAATTAAATGCATACAAAACCAACTATTTATGCTAAACAAGAGTTTGCTGCACACTCAGATGCAGTGTATAAAATAATGAACATAAATTTTATATATATATTAAAATATAATACAAGTTTAATTTGTATTTTTAATGATTAGAATATAATTAATATGTTTAATATAAATATACACAGAATTTAGTGCAAATAGATAAATTGGTAAATTAATAACTTTTATTTTGTTGTGGGGGTTTAATAAGTTGAATTAACTAATATAAAAGGGTATTTTAGGCAATGACACATGAAAATAAATTTTTCGTCCAATTAACAAGTGACACGTGGAAAATAATATATTACTTATTAATTTAAATTTTCTATTTGTTATTTTGGGATTTACTAAATTAATTATAAAATATAAGTAGCAAATTTCAATTGATATTTTTAATATTTTATTCTCGAGCAAATCGAGTGCTGTCAAACTTCAAAATGAAGTATTACGACCAATCAAATCAAAGTTTGCAGTCAATAAAGTTCCAAGTCAATCAAATTGTGATACATGGCACATTTAAATGCATGGACCAAACAAATCAAGGCATCAATTTGATATTTTCTTTTGGATAATATTAAATTAAGAAAATAATTATTCAAAAGAGTTATATAAGTCTTTGGATATGATCAAAAGAAGTTCAAGTGGGTTTGGGGCCTTGGGCCAGATAAGAGTTGGAAGAAGTATAAGAAATTCTTTCTACGAAATTTAAGAAGACCTAAAGTGTTCGAGCGAAGATCAAGACGTTTGTCACAGAGATATTCAAATTCCAGTGCATGTTTGATTCAAGACCAAGCTGTGAAGCCCCCATTTAATGTTATTAGAGGAAGAATCAGCACCCAAAGTAGACTGACTAGAGAATTCTACTCCAAAAATTATTTAAATTCCAGTGCAAGTGCAAGGAGATCTACAACGTTCAAAGTAAAAGATGAGTGCATTCACCGAGCAACTTATCAAATTTTACGTTTGATTCAAGAACAAGGCACAAAGCTCGAGTTATGGAGTCATGCTCAAGAAAAATCAAAGTGCAGAATCCACTTTAAATTTGAAGTCCTAAATTCAAGTTCCAAGTTTTGATTTTTAAAAGAATAATAAAGGAAATATTATTTTCTCCTAAATTAAATTGTAATTTTCTTAGAATTTTTATTTATCATATAATTTTCTCATCTTGTAACTTTTTTACTGCTGTCAAAATTTGTGTGAGCAATATACACCCCCATCCACTAATGGATAAAGTTGCGAACATATTGTCACAAACAGAAATGGCAGCAAGAACGCCGCTGCTCCGCCAGGACCCACCTGCAACTCCGGCGATAACATGCGTCAAAAAGCTTGCAGAATCACCGAATCTCAACTCCATCCCTTCTAATTACGCCTACTACACAAATCCCGCTGAAACCACTGCTTCAGACCCAGATGATCCAATTCCCACTATTGATCTTTCCCTTCTCACCTCCGACGACCCTGATCAAAAGTCCAAAGCCATACAGGAGCTTGGCAGAGCCTGTCAAGAATGGGGATTCTTCATGGTAATTAATTATCATAAT